>WYDI02031637.1:0-15202 GCA_009867235.2 Psittacus erithacus
CAGTGCCTCACCACCCTCACAGTAAAGAACTTCTTCCTTATATCCAGTCTAAACTTCCTCTGTTTAAGTTTTAACCCATTATCCCTTGTCTTACCACTACAGTCCCTAATGAAGAGTCCCTCCCCAGCATGCCTTAATCAATAATTAATTGCCAATACCCCTTGTCCTATCACCCAAACAAGTGGCAAATGAATTCCTGGCAGTGTTCGAGGACAGATTGGATGGAGTCTTGGGCAACATGGTCTGGTGTGAGGCATCCCTGACCGTGGCAGGGGGTTGGAACTGGATAATCTTAAGGTCCTTTCCAACTCAAACCATTCTGTGATTCTATGACTCAGACCCCTTTAGATTGCTCATAGCCACACCTTATTGCCTCTACCTAGAGATATAAAGTGAATGAAGTGAGGAAAATATGAAAGGAAATGCTTGGCTTACTTTGATTACCTTGCACATTTTTACCATGCAGGATTTGTTATGGGAGAAGGAAATCTGATGTGCAAGAGGTAATGGCTCCAAAATATTAATGCCATCTAAGCTTTTTTCTGTGCCATTTCTAGTCAATGGCTTCAATCATGCAAGCACTAACTGAAGTACTTAGCATCATACATTCAAGTGGTTCCAAAGTGTAGTTACGGATTCTTCAAGCAAAGCTAAAAAGGCACTTCATTCCCAAAGGCTGGCTGATCCTCAGTTCCTACTTCAAGATGATGCCAGTGGGGAGCATGATGCCTCGATCCAGGTGCTGTGCCACCATTCCCTGCTCTGATAACAGCTAGTAGGATCACAAGACAAGAGATATCTTGCAATCCTCTATCAGAAAAGGCATCTAGACTCAAGAGACTGCAACTGGGCTGCGAGCCAGGGTGAAAGAGCTACATGCTGGCTTGCTCAGGGCTACCACAAGCCCAGGCAGTCACTAACATGAGCACACTACCTTACTATTCCTCTGCTCAGGCTGACTCCTCTCAGCATTTAAGACATTTCCCATGGTAAATAAAGGGCTGTTACACAGAGCGTGAGGTATTGACTGTCTGAGTAAATTAAAATTAAACGAGGCCCAATTAACACATGTTGCTTCTGCTAGTTTTATTTCTGAACAAACATGCTGAAATGATGACAAACCTGTGCATCCTGCTTAAGTAGAAATCAATACAGACAGAAAGTGCTATTTGAAACTGAAATCACAGTGGTAGCTTTCTTTTAGGAAAGCCTAGCAGAGGATGTACAGCATAGGTACTTAAAGATATTGCTCCAAAAACATCACTCTTCAAACACAGCTCTCCTGCTGTTTTACCTACCTGTGCATTCTTTTCCTAGGGACTCCTTAACCTTATGGGTGACCATCATGGTGCCTATATAGATCACTTTTGCCAAGTTGACATCAACATATTATCATGACATCATTATTGGGCATCTGAACCTTGCACTTCATTACTAAGCCACTCCAGCTCCAGTCAAGAACCAAGATATTACAACTGAACAAAAATCTCCTATCTTCACTTTGCCTTTTTAATCGACAACAGAGGTCACTTTAAACTTGCTGGAATGGGATGACAGCTTTTTCTCAGCACCCCTTTAATTCAAGCACATTTCTTTGGCTTAATGTTTTCCTGCCTGCATTTCTGTGTAATTAAAGCAGTTCAATGTGCTCAACAAAGTTAATATCCATTTATCTTGGGGAAACTGGCAAATGTCCAGTTATCACCCACTAGTTTCCACCAGCAGTCCCTATCTCCCTTCTGTTTTTTCATCAAACACACTGGAAGTTGAGCCTGGATATTACAGCAGGTAGTAAAATAGTAATAAATATATCCTCAGGAAGCTGTGGCTGTAAGAACTCCATTGCCTACAGAGTCTATTGTAAATTATGCATCGCTGTTTAGTACCCTTGACATTTTTAGTAAGTGCAATAAAACACCTTTATAGAGTTGGAAAGAACTGTATGTCAGCTCAAGGGAAAAAAAAAAGAACAAATGAAAGACATAATTGTTTTATCTACAATAGATTTCTTTAGTAGATTACTACTGAAATGCACAGACTTTTTCCCAGCTAGCTAGGCAGGATTAAAACCTGGAAGGCTCCATATGTCATTCAGCCAGCCATTAGATTAGAAAATAAGGTGCAGAAAGGAAAACCAAAGGAAATTGCAACTGCTAAGTGCAGAGCTACAGCAAGGAGTTACATTTGCCACCCTTCTAAAAGTAAACAGGAGGATAGGAGGATGAGCAGGTATCCATCAGCACCCCTCCACAAGTCCATCAGCATCACCTACATTCCCAGACTTTTCTGTGCCAAAACCTAAAGTTTTGAGCAAGATAAAATATTACTTAGAAGCAGAAGTAAGAAACTAGCTAACAGACAGACCTTTCTATCTGCTCTAAAGTACAAGGAGCTGTGCCTACCTTGATGATCACACTCCAAAGGACTTCTCTACTGTTACGGTCAGGGCTTCACTGAAGTTCTATAAAGCACATTTTCACTTGCACGCATGATGTGGGGTTGTGTTTTCACATCTACTGTTAACTACGGGCATCAATCTGACTGCGTCGTTTCCAGCTACCTGATAACAAGAGCAAAGTAAGCAGCTAGAAATCCAGATCATTGCATTTTCATTGTACTTCAGGTCTTTTCAGTTTTGCTGACATTGGAGTAAGACAAATTATGAGATTATTACACATTAAATCAGTTCTCTGTATCTTTCCTGAGTAACTTTATGTTTACCGTATCTTAGACGTCATCCACAATTTCAGCCTTTTGGGCCCCAAAATACCTATATAATAGGGTTCAAACTGTGAAACTGAACCTTAGGTGTACTAATAAAAGTTATACCTTGAAGATGTTTTCTTCTGTTCCCTGTATAGGAAAAATCACCTTGACTTCTCCTCCTGCAGTAATTTCTTGTACTCCTGTGGAAAACTCCTTGGAGAACCCAGTCTTTGAGACAGGACAGTGTCCAGTCAAAAAAGCGCACCCATTTTTCTATATAGCTTTTTCCTCCCCTATTATTTACCTTCTGCTTAATAGAATCACGGAATCATAGAATCATAGAATAGTTTGGGTTGGAAAGGACCTTAAGATAATCCAGTTCCAACTCTCCTGCCATGGGCAGGGACACCTCACACTAAACCATGTCACCCAAGGCCCTGTCCAACCTGGCCTTGAACATTGCCAGGGATGGAGCATTCACAACTTCCTTGGGCAACCCAAGCCCTCCATATCTGAGGTTTTTACACAGTGTCACCCCTTTGAGTCTGCAGACAAAGAACAATGGAAGATTTCTATTGCATCAGAATCCTTTCTGGTACCTGGGTGACAGGAAACCTGATTCCTTCAAGAACAGCATCTTTCTAAGGTGCTGCCCATGGAAACATCAACCTTCTTACATCTCACCCAAAAGAAGATGCTCATTGAAAGGCTATGATTTACCTGCAATACTATGTTGAGCAGGTAAGACATTGTTAAATGCCTTATTGATCATACGCTCCAAGAAAGAATTCTGATGTGACCTGCAAATGTCTGCAAATGCCCGCCACTTGCTCACACCATATTTACATCCATAAGAGGGACATTTATACAACAGACACATGTATTTCATGCAGCCCTCCACACCACACATCCATTGGGATTTAAAAGATTCCCAAGAAAAATCCCAACTTGAATTTACTTCAAAAGTAGGTCTGAAGGAGAAGCACTGGATTTTCTTGAGCTTCTGCTTTATGCTGGTAACAATCTGTCTGTATGGCTTCAGAATCATAAAACCATAGAATCATGGAATCAACAAGGTTGGAAAAGACCTTTAAGATCATCAAGTCATGCCCAGGAATGCCCAGTCCACCACTAACCCATGTTACTAAGGGCTTCATCTACACGTTTTCTGAACACATCGAGGGACAGTGATTCCTATAATACCTCCCTGGGAAGCCTGTTCCAATGCCTGACCAAACAGGCATTGATCTTATGAACACTGCCTCTCTTACAGGCCAGCAGGACCCAAAAGCAAGCTGCCACTAAGCTAACTCATGACCCCCACAGCAAGCAGGGAGCCTTTGAACAAAGGATAGCAGTGTCCAACAGAAGCAAAGGTGAAGTAAGCACAATGCAGGGACAATGTCATCTCCTAACCTGAGTAACAGCCATAGCAAGAGGTCAATCTGCACTGAATTTTGCAGCCATTTCCCTGCTTGCTGTTGGACTCCAAAACAAGTTGGACACACCAGCTCCCATTCAAACCTGTTATACTCATCATAGTGCTTGTCGCATCAAACTAATCACTAAGCTGATGAACCCAGGCTTGTTCACATCCTCATGGCCTGGCATTTGAGTTGGATGGATACAGGCAGGGCAGTGACCAGATGCTCAGACTGAGTCCCCTTGCTGAGCCCATCCTCTCCTCCAGTTAGATATAATTATCCACAAGGATATGGAAGCGGCATTCACACTAACAAAACCACACCATAAACCCCTATCTGCTACAGCAAGACTAAAGAAAAATGATTCATCTATCATAGTTGTTTTCAGAATCAAATAAATGTCAGATACTCCTAACAAATGGCCTGCATTAAGCAGTTAAACCTGGATGTCTAGTGTCACTCAGGAGTGGTTTTGTTTTGTTCATGTATTTCTTCCCCTTGACAACGTGTTTTGGATGACCTGGGGATCTGCTCTCCAGTGAAATGAATGCTCCTTACTTTAATTGTCACTTTCAATAGCTTTGTGTGTTACTAAAGATAAAAACTAGTTATTATTTAAAACGGTTTTTCTTCAGAGAAATGTGTTTTGCTTTAAAATAAGCTATTTGAAATTATGACTCTCTATATTAGATATATTAGACTGAAGTCTAAGCCAATATAATTAAATGTACTGGGCACTGGTGAGGCTGCAGCTCAAATCCTGTGTTCAGTTCTGGGTCCCTCACTATAAGAGAAACATTGAGGTGCTGGAGTGAGGCAAGAGAAGGGAATGGAGCTGGCGAAGGGTCTGGAGAGTAAGTCTTATGAGTCATAGCGGAGGGACCGGAGGGGGGTTAGTCTGGAGAAGAGAAGGCTCAGGGGTACCTCATTGCTCTCTACAACTGCCTGAAAGGAGGATGGAGTGAGATAGGGTCCATCTCTTCTCCCAGGAAACAACTGATGGGACAAGAGGAAATGGCCTCAAGCTGCACCACGGGAGGTTTAGACTGGAGATGAGGAACAATTTCTTCACAGAGAGGGTGCTCAGGCATTAGACCAGGCTGCCCAGGGCAGTGGTGGAGTCACTGTCCCTGGAGATATTTAGAAAACATGTAGACGTGGCGCTTGAGGATGCGGTTTAGTGGTGGCTTTGGCAGTGCTCGGTTAATGGTTGGCTTCAATGATCTTAAAGGTCTTTTCCAACACAAATGATTCTATGATTCTGAAATAAATGTTTACTGCTCATATTTTTATAGAAAAGCAACCCGCTGAATCGCTTGAAGTTACCAGCTTCTTACCTGAAACCAGAATATTCTCAAGTTATAAAAGTACTTTTTACATTTGGACTTTCTTTTCCAGATGCAAATATCAATTTTCCAAAGAAAACAAAATTAACTTAATCAAGGATCAGTTCAATAATTATTTGTTTCTAAATATGGATAGAAAAAGTAGAACAGTTTCATTTCTTCCTCTGGTTCGGAACAACAGATACCATCAAACCAGATGCGATCCAGTAGTTTTAAAATCAGAAAGGGCATGATGACAAGAAATAACAAGATTTGCTAGCTAATGAATGGTAATATTTCACTTGTTTATTAAAAAATGTTTTGAATATGAAACCTTTTTCATTAACTTCTTTCCTTGATATACGTACCAGGCTGAAGGTGGTTTTATTAGATTAATCATTAAAATATTTCTGTGCATTTAATTGAATTTTATTCCCATTTAAATGTAATTTGACACAAATTGCACATAGAACATTAATCATCTGGTAGAAAGGAAATGTATTATCCATCATCTTATACAGTGAAAATATGAGCCATAAAGAGCAGAATAAGTATATGTCAAGCTATGTTACTACTTATTGACACATACAAGACCCCAGACATTTATCTATATGGGTATAGCTATATGTCTCTGTATCCACACAAATATAGTCTTGGTTAGCAGAAAGATACCAAATTTATTCTAAAGATCTGTTCATTCCCAAATCAAGATATTTTTGTGACTGTTTGTCAGTAAGGACTAAGCTATCTTTGGTAAAATAATTATAATTATAAATTCAAAACAAGATTATAATAGATTATTTAAATCAAGGCTCCCCACTTACTGATTTCGGTTATTATTAGAATTGGCAATTTACATCACTTTGAATTAAACTAATTCAGTCAAACAAGGACACTTTTTGTCCTGAAAAATGTTCTAAAAGTTTTACAGAAAATTGAATTAGAAAATTATCTACTTAAAAAATCCCAACAAAATAACACAAGTTAGTTAGAATCAAATATCTTTGTATAAAATACGCTGTGTAAAAACAAACCCCTCCTATTTCTGCTCAAGTTAACATATTCCAGAGCCAGGGTGTTGGATGTTCTAGAAGACTCTGTTTTCTGAGTCCTCCTTTGTCCTATGTATGAGGTAATATTTTCTACTTGAAATGTTATTTAATATATATTTTCTTTTGAAAGATGGATCTAAGGCAGAATAGGAGAATTTAGAAACAAGTTATAACTTGATTTTTCCCAGGCTGCAGTGGAATAGAATTATTCAAATGAGACTAATCAATTGTGTCTGCACCCAAGCTCAGATCTGGAACAAGGAATTGGACCTTTAACATCTCTATCTGACCCTTATTTTCATATCATGTTTTAGGAACTTTTCTGCTTAAATTAAACCAGCATCTGACTAGACTTGGAACCAGGGTTGTAAAGAAAGGACCATCTACAGGTCTCAGCTCAGTGCAGCAGCAACTCCCTGGGATGGTCAAACTGGCTTTGGATGACAGCTTCCCCACTGCCCCCACTGTTGCCATACCTATTGTCTCTGGATATTCAGCCTCTGCACAATTAAGGTTCTCACTATGAGCAGAAAAATGGCTTGTGGACAAAAAGGAGGACTTACACCATGCTGTTCAGCAAAGGTTTGCCTTAGGTCTTGTACTACTTTAGGTCTTAGGTCTTGTACTACTTTAGGTCTACTACTCCTTATGTCTTAGGTCTTGTACTACTGCTCCTAAAGACCTCGATGAAGGATGCCAGTGTTTAATAAGCACATAACACTATGCCAGAAGGATCTATACATTGGATTGGGGTCTGAAAATAAGACAGTAATGGCAAGAGCAAGGCAAACAGTATTAGGAGACATAAGCAGGAAAACACTGATAACGCCTCTCATGGCGATAGATTCAGCTGGTCTGCTCTCTCCAGGTTTTCACTCTGCATTTCAGGAAAGATGTAGACCTTTGAACAAAGTGCAATAAAGAGAACCCAAGGTCAAGAAAAGAGAAAAATTGTTGAGGGGTATTTAGCCTGGGAACAAAGCAGGGTGGTAACCAGTTCACCCATCCATTTCTAGCCCTGTTCTGCACTCAGCATCCTTGGAGTTACAGATGTGCTGCCCATCAGGCACACCATTCATGCTGCAACATTTTGCAATTCTCAGCAAAGCACCAAGAAACTAAGGAAAGCTTTACCTGATCAAACACAGACATTACAGTGCAAGAAAATTATAGCCTCTTCTGAAATTCATTGCAGCCTAAGCAGAGGTCCATGTTTGCTCCTCAGAAGCATGATCTACAAATGCTATACTGCCTAGAAGAAGAACGCAGGGCAATTAGCTTGGGAGTAAGTTCTTAAATGGTAGGTATCTTCTGAGCAGAAACGAATCTCACCCTACCTTACTCAGGAGAACAGGACAAGAAAAGAGACTCTTTAAAACTGCAGCTTTTGTAGAATTAGAGATTACACCTGTCAAAGGAACTGCGTTTTTCTCCTAGTATGTGAAAAATGTATATTCAGCTGTGCTGACACATGAAGCACTTTCCATTTGCGATACAGCCAATATCACTGTCGATTAGCTAAATACAATTAATAAACAGAAAGAAATTGTGACTTAACTGGGAGTCAAGAAAACACTAGGATGGAATACGCGGTTCATTTTCTGTTAAGGAAGTATCAGCCAAGTAGTATGAGATGTGCTAAAATGAATGTTAGCTTAAAATATCTTCCAAGTTAATAAGCTCCAGTGTTTCAGAGCAGAAAAGCCTGGTCTGCTGGGAGTTAAATGGCAGCGCTTCCTATCTGGAAGACATATTGCTAAGTGGAACAAATAAGAAGAAAGTCAAAAAGGATCTGAAGACATTACAGAAATATTAGGCTTGCTGCTAAAGGAAACAAAGCTTATCGTCCTCCAAACTGATGAAATATAGCAGGCGGTTCAATCTTTTAGACCAAAATGTAATGTCCAGATATCAGTTCATCTAGAATACAAAAATTAGTGTCCATTTCAGCCTCTTCTCTCTGCGAGTGACCAGCGCAGCCAGATGCCCACTGAAACCAAAAGCCAACATTTACTTAGCAAAGCATTTCAGAATAGTCACTTTTGATTTCTTAACTGTGGAAGTGATTGCATCCTGAAGAAAATAACATGGTGTAATAATCTCACGGGATGAATAAGAATAATCTTCAGCATGTGCTTCCCTGTCCTCATTGAGGGTTAGAAAGAGTCAGCATGGAAAAGTGGATCAAATCCAATGACTGTAGTAGGAGACAAGGAAGGATCTGTAATACATAGTGCCATTACAACCCTCATATGAGCAACAGAGGGTCATACCCATGATCTTTGGAAAGCAGTGCAGATGCTTAGAAAAAGACTTTTAAAAACAGGGAATCAATCACAGAATCACAGAATGGTTTGGGTTGGAAAGGATCTTAAGATCATCCAGTTGCAACCCAAGCAGATGCCTCATACTAGACCATGTTGCCCAAGGCTCTGTCCAACCTGACCTTGAACACTGCCAGGGATGGAGCATTTACCACTCCTCTGGGCAACCTGTGCCAGTGCCTCACCACCTTGACAGTAAAGCACTGTAGCAATCTTTCCCTGGCATATCTTCTCCACTTTGGACTGCCTTAGACTTTCAGTGAGGGGGAATTCTTACGCAGTGTTCCCCATTTGCAACGTGCTCTTTGACAGCCATCAAAGGATCCCTTTTCCATCAACTCCTTTTATCTCTTTTTAAAAGTCTTTATTTTTTGGGCATCTAAAATAAGTCGGGGCAATGACTCGACATTTTACTTCTGCACTTTGTTTGCTTTTAAATCTACTACCTGGCAATTTTATTGGGTGTCTCTTTTAATTCTTGCGCTGCAGAAGATAGACTCATCATTTTCCAGCCTCTCAGTGCAGAACTGTCTGCCTCTGAAGATATCTTCTGAGCATCCCTATTCACTAAGCACAGCAAAGCCTTACCAGACCACCTCCCAAAAGCAGCTATTCAGCTCATACTGCTGAACAACCACCACGACAGCCCTACTACAGAGAGCTTAGCAAGCGTACCCAGTGCTACGCAATAGGAGAGCTGTGCAACACAAATTACACTGAGTTATGTTCTTTCTGCAGATGACTATAAAATTATATAGGGCTCTCTCCAAAAGGGACTTTCCTTCTGCAATGAACACAAATATGTGCCATGAATCAAGAGGACAAAGATGAAACTGATTCTTAATAGCTAATTGCTTCACAGGGGAGAGATCAGCTTTGTGGGGAAAAAAGGGCCTGTAAATTTAATATAAAGCCAATGCCTCTTAAAGCCTTCATATAGAACTGAGGAGAGGATTACTCTCCTCATACAGTATTCTGTGTGCTTCCTTCCTAATGCATTGCAGGTAAGCTAGCCAGCTGTTTCCCAGGCTCACGATGTATCCCAGCTGTGTCTGAGTTTCTTCCAGGACACAGTTTCATTCCGTGATGCAACATCAAGTCAAACAGCTCCAAAATGCCACTTTTCTTCAGTACTTGTTCTTTTCATAGATGTTCTTTCTAGCCATTCTGGGGAAAACCTGGCCACTGCTCTCTGAAACTAGAGTGATATTCACGGTTACCACTGGTGTGTCTGGCCATGTGGGAGGAAGGACAGCAGCAGAGCATGACTCCCAGGGCCTCTGACCATCATCTGAGACCTCTGCTGCCCTTCTCCACTCTGCAATCCCATGGGCTTAGTCACAGACCGGGAGAGTGGTCATCATCTGCTGATGTAGCATTTTGGTAAGTAAATTCTTTGTGCAGAGGCAGGGAACCAACCACGGGTATTGTGAGAGTGCTGAGGCTCTAGCACAGGGTGCCCAGAGAAGCTGTGGCTGCCCCATCCCTGGCAGTGCTCAAGGCCAGGTTGGATGGGGCTTGAAGCAACCTGCTTCAGTGGAAGGCGTCCCTGTCCATGGCAGGGGATTGGAACTGGATGAGCTTTAAGGTCCCTTCCAATCCAAACCATTCTATGATTCTCTATGGCATAAGCATAATGTGCAGGAAGTCCAACACGTTGTTTTATGTATGAAAATTCCACGGAAAGGCTTTCCAAAGTTGGAAACAGACAGCCAAGGCAGAAGTCCAAACCTCTCCTAAGACTGTCATTTTTTGTGACAGACTTTGGGGACAAACAGTGTGCTGTGGTTACTGCTCTTGCCAATACCCTTGGGTGGGCTGATAGCTTTCCAAGATGATCCTCCAAGCAGAAGCTGAGATATCTGCTCTCCAAGCCAAGAACACCAAAACTTGCGATGATGCTCAATTACAGTAGCTGTATTTCCATTAAGTCTAACGTCTAATGTAGACATAATTGATTTGTCTTCACTATATTTATGCATGCAGCAGCACAGTTATTCAATTGCTCCACTCTGCTTGGCTCAGATAAAAAGCTTATTGCAATATATGCCTCAAACATTAAAGAGCATCTTTACTCTAAGAACTATTTTTAAGAGGACAGGGATTATTTCTACATGTGTTTTTCAGAATCAGGTACTCCTGATGCCCTTACAGTAACAGCTCAGATCATGCTGCATCCTGCGCAGAAAGTAATGCTCAGAAGATAGCACTTGTCCAGATATTTCAAAGGTACAGTTCACAGCTTGTCAGAAGTGTTTCAATAGAGGGGCTTTGTCAGGAAAAGCTGAAGCATCAAAATCAAAACTTTACACAACCATCTTCCTGTTTGCATAAAACATTTTGGTCCAGAGGGGCTCCTCAGCTCATCACTGAGGTTTTAGACAAAGAAAAGGCAAAATAACGGGTGTTCTGCCTAATAAGATGGGGGTTTTATTACAATCAAGACCTGGGATTTGACCTTGGCACACTTCAATGACAAACGTTTAACAGATACTGGAATGTAGCACCAAGTGGGACCAATGAATAGTTATTCAGATACAGCCAAGCCACTCCCGCTCAAGATATTGTTGAGCAGGGTTCAGAAACCCACAGATTAAAACAACAATGTTTGCTTGCCTGTTTCTCAAATGGCAGCCTCAAACACTCGGAGAAGGAATCATTGCCATCTTTGTTTGCAGACAAGGAGAGGTAACATGAACACCCAGATGTTGTTCTTCACTGTTGAGCACATTGCTGGGTTCTTTGCCTCAGAACTGACTCTTTGTCTGCATCCACAACACAATGGGGACTTGAATCTCCCATGGGCTGCAGGTTAAATTAATCACATGCATGAAGCATGTACACTGCTTCACTTGAAATGCTTTTTTCCAGGGAACCAAGCAGATGTTCCTGGTAAAGGAACTTAAGAGACCCCAGCGCCTAGAGCATACTTACAACACAGTACGGGCGGCTCAAGGTCTGCTTCTGTCCCATCCACCCTTGGTAAGATAACATCAAGGCAGAAATGACATCTTTCCTTTCGGATATGCCAAAACCTTCCTAGAAGGACCTTAGGCTGCCTGTTACAGGGGCAGAAAATATTGACAGCGAGTCAGAAATCAGGCTGAGGCAAGCTGCCAGTACTGAAACCAATGCTGTAGCTTAGAAGCAGTTTAGGAGTCAGTGAGCACAACAGCTATTGCATGCAAAAAGAACAGCACATTAAAACACATGTAAAATGCTTTATACGGCCTGGAGGGCTGGCTGCCATGACCTGACAAAAGCTTACAAGGAAATCACTCAGCTCTACCAACATCTTCCATAGTGGGGACTTCACTATTGCTCACAGACTGATTTTTCAAGGCTCACTTGCACCCACTGCTTTCCAGATGGCATTCACACATCCCTGCTTTGGAGAGGACAAACACAAGGACAGCACTGGCATTGCACTTTTCTGAACAGAAGAAGCTGGTTTTTCCTAGACTGGGCAAAATCTGTACATGTATTCACCAATTCCCCTCCATAGGGCTGGTGTCTGAAAGAAGGAGGTAAAAAATGAGCAGCCAGCAGACACTTCTGATTGTACTACGCTTTCTAAATTGTCCTCTGCTATTTCTTAGCCATGCTCCAACTGCAGCACAAGGCAGGATGTTCTGTGCAGATAAAGTGTCAAAAATTGCTCAAACCCCATCTTCATATTGAAAGACGTGTTTTCCTTTGATTTGGCCATTCTGAATGGTCTCCAGCCACTTGAAGATGTTGAAAAGCACCGCAAATGTAAAAAATTACAGCATTTGCTTTAACCATAGAAGTAATTAACTCTCCAGCAGAGTGGAAAACCACTTTTGAGCTGTATTTATTGATGCATAGATTTCACCGTAGTGTGATATTTGAAGACAAATTGCTGTGGCCATAATTAAGACCGTTGAGGAATTGGCAAGTGAAATATAATGATGAAAGACCAGCTCAAAGGGCAAGTGAGTTAGATTGGTCAGGACGATACAATCTATATGACCTCAGTGCCCTATTCCTGCTCATTGATTTCCCAATTAAATATAACTTTTTATTCAATCAGTTAGAATATACTGCAGGTTATTGATGCACTGCTAGTAGGAAAAAGCAATGAAGTAAAGATAAAACAGTGGGTGAGCATCATCTCATTTTAACATTTTATCAACCTTAATGGGGTCGTGATGAAGATGATGTTATTCACTCGGATCTTTTTGTCCTTTTTTCATCTCTATTTCTTTTCTTTTAGTTTAAAATGAACTTACTCTGACCAACCCAGGTCAGAAAAAGCCCTGGCCTGGGAGTTGTAAGGCCCCTTTTGCTCTCCTTTATTTGAACAGTGCTAAGTTCCATTGTCAGTGCTGCACCTTCACGCCGTTTCAGCTACATGAGAGACAAAGGAGGGAATGCACAGAGACAGTGAGAGATTGAGAATAGTTTCTGTACAAGGAGAAATTAAAAAGACTTCAGCTTGGAAAAAAGCCAAAAGAATGAGACAATGATAATTGTCTAGAAAATGAAAAGTCTCATGGAAAAGGTGGATAGCACTGTTTAGTCCTGCTCAGCTGAAGGCATCATCTGCAGAAATGAGTTGGAAGGACTGAAGAAAAGGATTTCCAGAAAGAGCACACCTGCATGTGGGCAAATCTGGCTGGACCAGGATGTTGCCAGAGGTCTGTGAGGAAACTGCCTTTGACCAGCTTCGATTTAAAAAGCCATCAGGTTTGCATAACTTCTTTCTGCTTTATGCTGCTGTTTTGAATCAAACCCGCATGCAACTGACCCATTATTACTTCTTCCTGGAGTAAGGGAACTCAGAGTGTGGGGAGGCTGCCTGATACACATGCCTATGCTCTATGAAACTGGGCTGCTGCTCTTGTTTGTGGGTGTTACTGCAGCTGGGGACACAAGCAACACTGCACCAGTTGAAACAGATGTATGCCTCAATGTTTTAGCCCTGATGAGCCTTTCAGAGCTGTGCTGCTCCAGTCTAAAATGCCAGTGGACACCAGTCCTGGTTTCAATCACCATGACAACAGTGGTGATCTAAATGTCATGTACTCTGGTGATCTAAAACAGAAAGCAAAGGCTACTCAAGGTTGAGTGCCATCCTCATTCATCCTCATGACCCACATTACCTTTTGTATATCTAAATGAGATTTAGATTTTCTAGATTCTTTTCCCAAATGTGCCACAAACTTTGTTATATCTTGACTGAAATACTTGCAGCCTGATACAAAGTTCACTGCAGCCAGCGCAAGTCCTTATGTGTCTCACTTTTCTATTTGTAAAATGAAGGTAATGGCTCAGATTTATCTCATCAATAGTCTTACCTGTGTAAACTTGCTGAAGATCATGAGGAGGTAAGAGCTACAGAGCTTCAAATGCACAAATAAAATCGATTCTAGAGATCTGGGTGTTCATACCACCCTGTAGCACCAGCGAGTCAAAAGCTGGGTAGAAAGGGAACAGCTTTCATAAAAAGAAATGGAAAATATATATCTGCTCAGGGAACCAATCACAGCCACTTTACACACACACAAAAATCACAGGACACCACTCCACCAACACCCTTATCAAGATAACAGGGAAATATCCATCCAAGTGTCCTACTGCAAGAAAAAAGCACCCAGAATAGCAGACCCACAAGGACACTAGAGTGAAGCACTACAGTTAAAATGAATAGATTAATTGCTTGCCATAATTCATTGGACATGGACAACTGATTGCACAGATCTCCAAAACTAATTCATGATGACCCTGAAAGGAAACCACAGTGTGAAGAACTGCCAGGCTTTCTTTTATTGTTTTTTTTCCATAGATAAATTTCCAACACTCTTTAGATTTTCTCATGATAGAAAAGGAGATAATCCTTCTCAGAGCCTCAGATGTCCTGATGTGAGGCTCATCATTATCTATGTTCACACCCTTTTATCCCCCTTTGAGGATCACAACTAAGAGACACAGGTTCACTATAAAAAAGGTACTAAAAGACACCAGGGTTTCAGCCTAATATACAAAACTGCAGATGTCTGCTATACCTGGGCTAATCATCCTGGGTTACATTTGTAACGTGGAAACAAAGAGGCACTTTATCTTTGTGGGGTATCACATCCTATAGCAAGTATCTAGAATAGCTCAGGTGATAGCATGTGTTTCCTTCCATTAGTTGTAAAGGCAGTCCAGTGGTTTAATACATGTCTACATTTGGTAGTTGTGATGGATCCTGTCCTGTTGCCCCAGGACTCACAGATGTCTGACAGACCTGGTAATGGACTGACACCTCCCAGGACCCAACTAGAATCATAGAATGGTTAGGGTTGGAAAGGACCTTAAGATCATCCAGTTCCAACCCCCTGCCATGGGCAGGGACACCTCACACT
>WYDI02031638.1:0-169567 GCA_009867235.2 Psittacus erithacus
TTTATTTATTTATTTATTTATTTATTTATTTTACTTGGTTGTGTTGGTCACTTCTTTGACATGTGGGATGGTATAAACTCTCCTCCCTCCTGGTAGGAATTGCTGATGGGGCTCTTGGGGTTTCCAGTGCTGCATGGCAGTATGCTGTGGTACATTACCTAAATAAGGCCTGTCTAGAACTGTTAACCTTTTTGCTCGGCAATGGTGTAGCCCTTGAGAAATTCAAGGGCAAGAATGCTCAAATTATAATTTCTTTTTTTTTTAAAGACCCCAAGACAATTATAGGGCTTGTGAAAATATGATGACTTAACCTGATCTCACTTATGTCTTTATATCAATTCGCTGACTTAATTTACTTGAATACTAAAGGCTTTAGGGAAATGCTTTTCCAGGGAATTAATCTTTTAACTGAAGAAAGTACTGAGTATGGCATGTACTGCTATTTCTTTTGACAGTATAGCATTTGTCTCCTAATAATAAAGTAGAAAACATACACCATATGGGCCAAATTCCTCTTGGCTTTACCCTTAGTTAAATTCAGAATAACTTCAGTGTTATCAATGTACAACTTCATTGTAACATTTCCAATAAATGCAAATCACTAAACCGGGGGGGGGGAAAAAACCCCCAAATTCCTAAGCCAAGAGGCACAAATCAAGGCCAAAATGGCAACAAGAGAAACTGGTTCACAAAACTTAACCTCGTAAATTTCTGTAGTGTTCAATTTAGTGGGGCTCTCCCTCAAATTATCGGAGAGAGCCCTTCCTGGCTGGGATGAACTTCTCTGTAAGCGATTTCTTATGAGGATTTTAACAAATAAGTTTTGCCTTCTTTCTTAATACCTGGCCACAGGGCTACTGCTGTTTGCAAGATAAAGTATTAGAGGGTCTAATGCTCTGGCTTGATGATAATAGTTATATTTCTGTTCTCTGTTACAGCTTTTTTTTTTGTTTTTGTTTTTGTTTTTGTTTTTTTTTTTTTTTTTGGTGGTGGTTGTTGTTGTTTTGTTTTGTTTTATTTTGTTTTGGTTTTTTTTTCTTTTTTTTTTTTCCCCATTCAAAATAATTGTGTAGCCTTAAGCTTTGGGGTTTTGTTTGTTTTGGTTTAGTTTCAAATGCATGCAACTAATATCTCTTCCATTTCTGTCTTCTTTAGGATGACAGCGATGGGATTCCCTGGTCAGAAGAGAGGGTGGTGCGGAAGGTCCTTTATTTATCTCTGAAGGAGTTCAAGAACGCACAGAAGCGGCAGCATGGTGACAGCATTAGTGGAAGCCTCAAGGCAGTGAACGGTGAGCTGCCTCTGTGATACTGCTGGAGGGACTTCATCCTTTTCAATGTATTGGTTCTGTTGTAGGAAGGAAGGAGACCAGTGCACCATTGGGTGTGCACTGTGCCCTTTTGATCTGCACAGAACTTGTTTCTGAAGTGCTTAAAATGCCGAGGTTCAACAATCCATATGTTTCAGTTCCCGGTGAACCAGTTGAGATCGGGATTGGGGTGGAGGGTAGGTGTCAGGCAGGAGGACAAGGGACAGGATGTCACTCAGTAGAAAAGGAGGCACTTCTGATCACACTGCTCCCTGATGTGCTGAGTATGTCGACAGAGAAGGTATCCATTTAAATGTGATTGGATTCAGTTGTCTTGGGGAAGGGCAGTTGGATGGAATTTATCTACTCTAAGTCATTTGGATGCAAGTAACTGGCTAATCAGGATCTGTATCTCTGGAGTGTTATCATTCCACGCTGTCTGTTGTCCAGAGGTGAAGTAGCACAGGGCTTACATAAAGACTGAAAGGATTGAGAGGACACAAATGCTGGAACATTGGATTCCCCTAGTTTAGCAGTTCACAGAGCAATTGCTGAGAGTTTTTACAAGGAGATGCAGACAAGCCTGATGACAGGGGGTTGAGAAGAGTTTAATTTTATTTATTTAAGCCTTTGACCAATTATTATCTGTTGCTCTCCCTTTCCTTACAGCTTGCTTTAAAAAGCCGTGGTGTCCTGAGAGGTGAATATAAAGTGTGTCTCTTTTAGATTCACTCCCTGACGCAGGACTCTTTCCTGAAAAGGCTTCATCATGCTCGCTTGAGTCTTGAAAGTGATGACTGGCAGGATTCAGATTTCTGGGCAGGCTTATGGTTTTCTCTTAACTCACAAGAGCTTATTTGTTTCTTTATGGAGGTTTATGGCAGTTCCTTTTAGACATGTGCATAACTATACATGTGCTAATGCATTAAAGCAGCAGCTGGGTGCTTACTTGGTAGGTTATTCATATTTATATGTAGCTTGATGTGGTGAGTCAAATTTCACTGCATTTTCACTCGTATTGCTGACAAGACAAAAACCTGGGGGAATGGCTGGATGACTACAGGCAGCATGATGAAGTTACTGCATTGCATAAGCAATTGCGAACTCCTTAATGTGATTAAAGAAGACCTTAGACTTCTGAGTTCAGTAATAATATCAAATACTGATCTGATGGGAAGGGGCATCTATCTTTAAGAGCAAACCATTAATAAGCTTGGAGGTGTTCACAAAACAGTGCTGGCGTTTTTCCTTCCAACACCTCTGCATCATTGATCTTCTGTCAAACACAATTGCTCTTGGAAAAGTTTCTTATTCCATTGTGGGGGATTTGTTTAGTCAAAGGAAAAAAGTCGAAAGGTGTGAAGCGCAGTAATTGTGTGTTAGGAGGCTTTGATGGTGTGCCAGGTTACAGGATGACTGAGGTTTGCATGGTGTCTAGTTTCTCCAAAGCTCAGATAAAAAGTGGATTGGCTGGGAATGCTGTGTTGATGCAGGTAGCGAACACAGACTGTGCCACCAGCTTCCTGTGGTAGTGGCACAGGTCGCATCTTCAGTGCTTGCCTCTCCCATTGAGAACTCTGGCGTTCAGTGCGTTTTCTCCTTTGCAGAAGCAGGTGATCAGTTCTTTGGGGTTTTGATGGTGGGGTTTTTGGTTGGTTTTGTTTTCCAGTGTGAATGATATTCTGTGTTACTCTTTCTGTTTGCTCGAATGATTTTTCAGATGTCCTGTCTCAGTGCTGCTCTGCTTCAACATCGCGGTCCAAAAAGCTGGGGTTTTTTTAATCCATTGATATTTGGAAGAATGTTTCATTATACAGAGAAAAAAAAGATTTGCAAAAGGGAGGAGTATTGATTTTGTACAGTGACATTAAGAAAATCAATTTGAACGTGCAATTTGTTCATTAAATCTTTAAAAACCCCAGACCCTACTGTAGCCATATATTTACAAATCCACAGGTCTCTGTGTACGTAGGAAAAAGCAGGTTGTCCTGAGAAATTACTGTGCTATTCTGAATTTAGGGAAATGTAGTATTTTAAGGGTGAGCCTTAAGTATGTGATTTCATACTGTTTGAATAAGAAGTATTTCCTTGCATTTGTCCTTTGTTACCACATGCAGGGCAGAAGCAGTGTTTCTTGCACGTTACTCCTAAAAGTAGCATGCAGTTAAATATAGGTTTATGTGAGTGGTATCTTTATTAATATTCAGCACCCATAACTGTTGGGAAGGCATCTGGGAGAATGTAGCTGAAATAACTTGAAGTTAAATGCGTTCAGTGCCTCTGTAAAGCTGGGCTCCTCTGGCTTGAATTCTGGCTAGGGTGCTTTGCCTTGCAAAGTGTAGGGTTTGTGCTGCTGTCCCTAGTGAGCATTAAAGGGTATTGCTTCTTTAGCTGTTGAAAGTCACCTTTGGTACCTGGAAAATTTTAACTGTTTCCAAGAGTGAAAAGGAGGAGTCTGAGCAGGGTTCAGGGTCTCTGAGCTTCCTGTTCATTTTGGAAATGTGGTTTGGTTTCACATGCGTCTGAGAGTTCAGGGGACTGCAAACAGCTAGGTAGCAGGATTTGATCTTAGTGCTACCATCTGTAGTGCAGAGAGTTTCTTTGTTCTGGTTTTATAACTGTCATCCCTGAAATTTATTTATAGACTTGCAACGTGTAATTTGTTTCAGTTGAAAGTACTTATTTTTGGCTATAGAGGAAGGTAAAATACCAGCCCCTTGCAACTGGTGTCTTTAAGAAGCTTTTATGGATTTGAAGTGGCTGAAGTCGCGTAAAGATGCTACAAAAGTTGCTTTGCCAGCATTTGCCAAGCTACAGCTAAACATGTATGAAAATGATTATCAGTGGTATTTCAGATGGTGAGTATGGTAGTATTGTTAATGATTTTGTAGCTGGAATAATGGTGCCTCTTTGATTGATAGTGAGAAAAGCAAGTTAATTTTAAACGTGAGAGATGAACCCATTAGCAGGAGTCTTTTCTGTATTAGTTTCTGCAGGCTCTAAGATATGCTGGTGGTGGCACAGAGACAATTAACTTTCATGTCTCTCCGAGTAGTAAAAGCAAAATAAAATTTAAAATAAATAAATAAAAATTCAAATGACTTGTGGAGATCATACGTATTATAATACCTTGGCTGTCTCCACCTTGCTATTAAAGGTATTTGTTATCATGAAAACAATCCTGCCATTTTCAGTGTGTGGCTGAAACCCTTTTTCTTAAGTATCTCTGATTAAAGTAGTGGGTTTTTGTTTGGGAGTGGCGGTATGTTTGCAGGTCTCTTTACTTCTAACCTTTTTATATCTCCTTTTCACCTGATAATTTTTGCTTACATGTTTGTGCTACCAGTTATTTTTAATTTTTTTCTGCTTTCTTTACTCTTATTCCCTTGTCCCAGCTAGAACGGATTTCAGAGGAAGGCAAGAGGGTGTATTACAGACATTGTATCAATGGATATATTGCATGAATGTTCATGTTCTGGTGGAAGGTGTTGCTGCCCATTGCAGAGGGGCTGGAACTAGATGATCTTTTAAGATCCCTTCCAACCCAAACTATTCTGTAATTCTGTGTTGACTCTGGTTATTTGCAGAGTGCAGAATGACACCCTGCAGTATGCCTTTGTTTGCTGTGAGTTCCTCTCCAGCAGCGAGAATCTAAAATCTGAGGGAGGTGCTTCTGCAGGTTGTCAAGAAACCCTCTGCAGCCCTAAATGGGATACTGGAACTCTGATTATGGAAACAAGGTCATGTGCTGAAAAACCCAGAGGGACCTCTTTAGTGATTTTGATTACTTCTGCCTGTCATTTGTGTTAGGATTTTAAGAATAGGGATTGATGTTTGGAATAGTGATACCAGTTTTCAAGGATCCTCGCCTAAAAGGAAAACTAATTCCTGTGGGAAATGTTTTCTTCTCATGTAGCTTAGAATGCAAGATAAGACTGTAAAATGGGCAATGGAAGTTGTAATTATTGCTTGTGTTCTGTTCATGAGAATAAATCCAGTATCCTCAGAAGATATCAAAAAGCAATTTTTTATGATGTAAAATTTTAAATTCCATTTTCAAAACTTGTGATTAAGAAATTAGTGGTACGGCTGGTATTTTGTAAGTGAAAGAAGTGCCAAAGTTTCCTTGTTTGTTGAAGGCAGTTAGTTAATTTACAGACATAACGAACGAGACTTAGAATCATTCAAGCAGATAGTGCATTTTTGCAAGATATACTTTGTCCTAGAAAGGTGTCATGACAATTTGCAAACGTGCCAGCTAGGTTAAGCTTGTGGCAAAACATGAGCTAGTTGGGGAAATCAAATGCACACAAGGGAATGCTTTGGTTCAAGACAGAAGTTGGAAGTCTTGCTCATTTAGTAAATAGAAATGAGTAAAAATACGTAATTTTGCTATTCTTAGAGATTTCACCTTGCATTTAGAGTGGTTAAAGGAATTTATTCGTTTTATGTGTGCTTTTTAAACAGAAGGAACAATGTCAGCACTTTGATGGAGGTAGCTGTGGTCCACGGGCAGCTGTGGTTCACCTTCCTCCCTAGCACTGATCTGCTCCTGCCCTCAGCTGTTCACACACAGAAGCTAAAGTGGCTTTTGTTGGAGTTTGCTGGACTTCTGTTGCTTTTTCCAAAACTGATGTGTCCCTGCACATAGAGGCAGGAGCCTCAGAGGCAGCTCACTGTGGGACCGTGGTGCAACATCCAGCAGCAGCAGCAGCAGCAGCCTGCTCTGACGCCTGGGTCTGCCCACCTGTTGGCTGCTGCACTGGCTGGCCAAGCTGGCTGGGGCAGGCATCAGCGTTGTCTGGAAATAGCTGGTTTTGTCATTGCTGCACAGATTTTA
This sequence comes from Psittacus erithacus, assembly GCA_009867235.2. Lineage (NCBI taxonomy): Eukaryota > Metazoa > Chordata > Aves > Psittaciformes > Psittacidae > Psittacus > Psittacus erithacus. The sequence goes on from WYDI02031638.1 coordinate 6,150, forward strand.
AAGTGTTTCCTTTTTACTGCACAGGGGTTTCTGTCTGTATTGCCCAGTGGGCCATGCTGAAATAGAGGTCCCCAGTGTTAGGGGGAAGTGGGGCTGTATTCATCTGTCTCTGTCTTGTTGGTGAAACCTCTTTCCCTGGCCATATAGGTGGTACCCCAGACATCGTGTAAAAATTGCAACAGATGTGGTAGAAATGCTTAAACACAGCTAAGCCTGGTCCTTCATCTCAGTGCCGTGCGTTATTTGCCAGAAGCCAAATATGCCAGGGTGGCAGCAGCAGCAGCCAGCAGGGCAGCGTCTTCTCTGGACTGAGGCCATGTCTCTTTTCTTCCCTTTCCACTTGCACAGATGAAAACACAGCAGTCCTCAGGGAAGTGCTGTTATCGCAACTGCACCCCTGTGTACCCAGAACCACGTGCCTCTTCTTCCTTCCTGGTGCAGACACACATAGGTTGGACTATAAACCAGCCTTTAATTTTGAGCAACAGAGTGGCCCTCTTCATTCACTATGATGGTTCAAATATAGTGATAACTTCATCTCTTTTCTTTTTTGAAGTTGCAAAAAACCTGGAAATACTGGAAGGAGGTTTTATGCTAATATTTGTCTGGGGAGCTTTTCACTCCATCAGTGATGTGAAATTGCAGTTGTTGACAGTGGGTAATATCTGTTTGTCTCTTAAGCTTTAGGAGAAGATGGTAAGTGTGCCAAGGACTCTTGTCTGTAAGTGGATTTTTAAAATGTATTTACAGAAACAGAAATACCTCTTTCAACTTTGCAATATTTCCTTTTTGCATTCAGAGTGAACAGCCTTTTTGGCTAGTTTTAAACTGTGATTAAATATAGATGTTTTCACCTAAAAGGTTTGGAAAATAAGTATTTGAGCAGATTTGTTATGGCAGTCAAGATCACTTTCACTTTGGTGCTTGCTGTCAAGTGAATTTGAAGATTAACAAATAAATAACAGGATGTTGGGGTTGGGCTCCATTGAAAATTTCAAAATCTCTTTTTCTCTTTTCCTTTCTTTGTTTTTTCTTTTTTTTTTTTTTTTTTTTTTTTTTTAAGAACAGAATTAATTTTTGAGCCTGCCAGGGTCTCCCTTGTTCATCGGCTGACACAGGCTCTTTTCACCTTTTCCATCATCACCACTTACAAAAATTCTGCAGACCAAATTACACCCTCGGTGATCTCTACACAATTCGATTATGTCCAAATTGTGCTCCTGTCTTAACACAATTTCAGTGTTTGGCAAGACTGCCAGAAAATTTCCTCTTGCAGGACGCCTATCATCCTTTTTCTCTCAAATGTAACAGAAATGGATATTTTTTTAACCAGGGAAACAGAGGAATTGCATAATGTTCTTAAAACTTCATTTCATGGCCATTTAAAGGAGTTGCTGTTGCCCCTGAGAGGAAAGGTGGGAAAGAGGTGGGCAGAGGCTAATGGGTCTGATTCCCTTCCTTTCACCTCCTGTCTTGTGCTGGCTCTGCCAATTGACTGCCCATGCAGCACAGATGGTTCAGTGTACTAATACACAGAAAACTAGCCTAGAAAAATAATTAAAAAAAAAAAAAGATACTCTTTTCTTCTAGTTCAGTAAACTACACAGTTTCATCAAGAGGTCAGAGGAGTACTGAGTGCTTATTCTGGGGAAAATGAAGGGCCAAAGTACCTTGACTGAAAGCTGGAGAAGACCATACACACCCCATTTGATAGTAGCAAGCTTCTCTTAGCACAGTCATCTTGTCTAGCCACAGCCTTAGGACTGATGCAGCTGTCTTGTCTAATCACGGCCTCAGATGCTAGAGGGGACAACAGTTGCCAGAAATAGGAGCAAAAAGGATGCGGCTTAAAAATTCATTGCAAAGTGCTTTGCAGCTCTAGGTGTTAGGTTTATGTATTTCTTAACCAAGGCAAAACCCATACACAGAAACAATACCCCCACCACTGATGTAGTGAAATTCATTGCGTAGACTGTCCATTGGAAAAAACCTGCCTTAACCCCACAGGGGACAATTTTGTTTTCCTTGACTCAGAGTCATTCTGCATAGCTGCTGCCTTGGCTTTGTTGGTTTGTATCAACAGTCTGGCGAGCACCCTTGAGTGTAGACAAGGAAACTACTTCATTCTGTCTTTGGTAGTCCTAAAAGTCACCAACTAGCCTAAATTTGCACCCTGGCATCTTTTTGACTGGTATGTGCAGCTGAAAGGATGGTGGTGGTTTTATGTGGTAGGATTGCCAGCTCTGGCAAAAATTGTACCTTTTGTCAGTTCTAGTTTGCTTATTTTAGAAATGAGAGTAAGACATAACTTTAGTAAAGCTGCTTTTTTACTGTCATCTTAAGTGAGATGCACCACTTTGTATTCTAACATCAACCAAAAACTAGAGAGATCTGGTTAGAGCCTTATCCTTCAAACTGACAGGCTGGGCTGGGTGAAGTTCATGCCAATGATTTGCAGAGATGAGAACTGATGGTTGATGTTGGCCATTGTTGAGTTGTTAAGTTGCTGCTAAGAGATAAAACCAAAGTTAAACAGCTGTTAAAGGTAGTGTAAACGATGAAGTTCCATGCCGTTATTTGCCTGGTGGATTGTGCTATTGAAAGGGCTTTAAAACTTGCACAAAACGAAGACATGAAGTGGAGAAGGCACTGCAAGCAGTAAGCTTTGCAATCCACCTGTATGCTTAGGCGAAGTGAGCACAGTGCTTCTCTGTTTAAGAACAATATTTCTCTGAAGGCATGAGGGTGGGGAGAACACTACCTCTTTCTGTCTGATGCCCAGTGCTTATCATTATTATTATTATTTTAGGGTTTAATAAAATGTTCTTGTGGAGATCAAAGGTCTGCAGGTGGGATTACGTAGCTGTTGTAAAGAGGATTTAAATTTAAGTATTCCTGTTGCTCTCCTGTTGTCCGTGATTGGCAGAAGGAAACTGTGCATTTAATAACTAGCGGTTTTAATTTGAAGGACAGACAATAAGGAATATAACTAGAAAAGCAGCAGGGAAAGAAAAAGTCAGTTGTTGAAATAGCATACGCTATTAAGAAAACAGGAATGCAACAGGAAATAAAATCAGTATCCCAAGTAAATACAGAGAGTCATTTCAGTCATACACAGTCTGTGTAATACAGTTTACTCTGTTCAGTTATAGGGAACTATATTTTCTGAAACTGTGTCTGTGCTTAGCTTTGAATAAGGCTTTTGCTAGTCATTTCTACACTATAGCTTTGAGCCATTAGTGCAAGACTATATTTTTATGGAGCACTTTCAGAGTATTAGAGGGAATACATTTTCTGTCTTCAAGGGCCTATCTTGTGTCTTACAACCTTTACAGCAGTTTTTCCTTGACATGGGGGGCCTCTTAGAAGGGGCTTGCTGTTTGAAAAAGTGGAAAGAGTTTGAGAACTATTTGGGTCCAGCAGGGTGTTCTTAAGGCCATTAGACTGCTTAATCAGAGTAGATGTCATGTGTGCTGTAAACCTTGTTGTGCTAACTCTGGCAGTAAAGTGGTTTTAAAAGAAAAAGTAGAGATTAGTGACAAATGGCTGTAACTGCTGATGGGCGCAGTAGCCACTTGTGCAAGTTGCCTGATAACAGCTGCAAAGGCACCTTACTCTTCACCTCAAATACCTGTCATTACCTGTGTTCCCAGACTTTGACTTGTTAAGTGGATTGATTGCCAATCAGAATGGATTTGAAGATCCTTGTAAGTGACATGGAGTAAACCAAAAACATCAATAGGTTTGTATCTCATTATTTTAGGTGTCATCAACCCACGTTTGAATGTAAAATTTCTGCTGTGGAAAGCAAGAAAATCAGTTGCCTTTTTGAGCAACAAAACTTCGGGAATTGCTCTAGTTCGTTTCACAGCTTATAATAGCCTGGGAGGTTGGTCTGCGCTCTGAGCTCATGCCTCCATGTTTTGGTTGAATCTCTCTGATGGAAAATCTCTAAGAAACTGCTGAAATAACTGCTGTAATAACTGCTGTCTTTTGATTGCTATGATGATGAGGGATTCATTCCATAGCAGGTACTTCCCAGAGCCTGTGGGTGAATGTTTTCCAAAAAATAAATATAGCTCAGCACATATACTGTTAAGTCACAGCAGATCACTTTGCGTCGTAATAAATGCACATGCATTTAAAAATCTTTTTTTGTGTGTTTGACTAGCACAGATTTATTACGTGCAGTTAATGTGATATTGTGTCCAGAATTAGTTGAGTACATGTTTTCAATAACCTGCCTTTGATGTCCTTTATTTTCCACTTTAAGTGAATTTAATACTGTGAAGGGGGAGTCCAGTCAAAGGTGTAGATATAGAAGCCTTGTGCTTAGGGCGACAGGATTACAGTGATAAGCCTGATTCGCAAGTGTTGTTTCTGGTACCTATGAAGGAGTTTCCAGTTCCAAGAGCTATAGGCAGCTAAATTGCCACCCTTATCCATCCTGTTTTCTCCCTTCACAAGACTGTTAGCATTGCAGTTACAGCTGGGACTGTGTGATGTTTCAGATCTGTCCACTAAGAGGCTAACTCATTCCAGATAAGCCTTGAACAGACAACATTCATTTTTTACGTTGCTCAGAATTTCCTGTGCTTTGTTCTACATCTGTTTGTGAAAGACTACGTTATCTTTGAAAGCCTTCATCTTGTTTTCTTTATTCAAGCTATACGCTAAAATGGAAAAAGGGTCGAGCTGGAAGGAGTCCAGCTGGAGCAGTCTGCCAAGGCTCCCATAGCAGGACAGAGCTGAAACCTCTTCAGCTGACCTCTGGTGCAATTTGGGAAGCCAGGTGATAAACCACTTTTCCTGCAAAAGATTTGGTCTCAGCCAGATGTTCCAAGTAATGCCCGGCATCTAATGGCATTTTTCTCCTCATTTGCTCATCACTCACTTAGCTTCAGTAGTGGTTGACCTTAAAAATGTTTCAGTTCAGCCTCTTCCTAGTCTTTGTGTGCATGTGTGTAAACAGATGTGTTAGAGGTGAATCACGCCTTGACATGCTCTGTTTCAGCCAGGTTGCCTCAAAAGCAGGTTCTTCCTAAAACACCTCTCTCAGACAACGGTTGTCATCTCTGATACTGTGAAAGGTGAAAACATTTCATGCCCAGCTGTTTTTGAAGGTGTTCTGTTTACTGTGGCTGCAAAGCACCCTTGTGTTTTTGTCATGCCTGCTGTTTATGTGGAGAGATTGAAAGAAACTTTGAAAGTGATGAAAATGGCACAGAGGGAATAGATTTTTTTCGGTCACAACGTGGGAGTTTTCTTTCTGCTTCAGGGCAGAAATGCTGTCACAATGTAGCAAGAGCGTGCTAGAGCAATTGTAGAAACTTGTCCTTTCATGCGAGGCATTAAGAAAAACCATCTGTATTGCACTGATGCATACACATGCAGGTATAGATGGAGAAGGTTGAAGAGGAATTTCATCCCTTTCTGGATTGTCTCTTTTTTTTTTTATTTTTATTTTGGACCCCTGCTCCCTTGCTGTGATGTTGGAGGTCTCATTTCAAAGCCTCAGACTTTCCTTGGATCTCTTGCTGTATATGTCAGAAGGAAGCAGGAGGGTTGCACAGAGCACTGAGGCATTGTACAGAAATGGGGTGGGGTTGAGGAGAGACATATTCCTGTTACACAGTCTGCATGTAGGGCTCTATTTCCCTTCCCTCCTGTTTGTTCCTGTGGCACATCTGTCCAGGAACATACTGTTTCTCTTCCAAGGAGAAGAGTCCCAACTCTTCTCTTTAACATGACAATCTATTTGACAGGACAGGAAGAAAGAAAATTTATAATTTTGCCAGAATTATAAAATCTGATGCTTTTTGCAGTAGTTGTTCTGCCTCTTTGCATCTCAGGGAGTGGGGATGTGGGTGGGAATCAGCAGCAATTACCTCTAGGTGGAAGCTCTGAATAAAGGATAGAAGTTACCAGAATGTGGCTTGAATTCCAGATCTTCTTGAAACATAGTTGTTGCTGCTCTTCTTTCCCCCTCCTCAAAATCAATTGAAGATGGCCTTTTGTGCAGCCACAAGCTCTGTGATTAGGGACTACTTGTCAAGTTTTATTTAGATGGAAACCTGTCCCAGAAGCTTTACCTCATCTCATTGTCCTGCAGGGATGAACTTCAAATGCCAGTTTACATTTGCCTGGAACTGACCTTCTGTAATTGAAGTGAACAGGGCTGTCTTATCTAAGTAGATAAACACAGCCCATTTGCAATTGTAGATTTAAATGCACTCTTTCATAGATTACCTCTGCACAGTATGGTGGTGTCCTTGAATATTTAAAGTCTCATTAACAAGAGACCAGAATTAAAGTGCAAAAGTTCTTTGTGAAAGAGTGGTTTTTAGCTGCAAGCTGATATTGATCTCTCCTAGGCTGGAGGAAGACTGGTACAAAGTCCTCTTTATGCCTGAATGGAAGGTACTCCAGTAAAACTGGCAGGCAAAGTCTTGAAGGTTGATTAACATCCAGAGCATAACACAGCGTTACATACAAATACTCTGCTCATAAAGTAAAATAAATGGGCCATTAGTTAAGGCATTGCTTGGTGCAGAAAAACATTTCTTTCTGTTAGGGATCTATGTGTATGCCATTAATGGCCTGGAAAGAAGACTTCTTTAGGGTAAGTGTCTGATTGGAAAAAGGAGTTTTTAAGATACTGTCTGTGAACTTGAATATTGGGGTTTATGGGGAAGGTGGTTTTGCAGTCCTTCAATGTCCCTGGCATAGTTGGATGTTGAGACAAAGCTGGATTACCATCTGGTTGGATCAAAATTATAACTGCTAAGGAAATTTCTATTTAAAGCTTCTCAGATCATCTTGGACTCAGTGGGGATAGTCTCATGAAAACTAAATTTGCAGGGAAACTTAAAAAGGAACAGACTGCTGAGAAAGACTGCTCTTCAGTTTGTGTGCTCCTATTTCCAGGTGAAATTCTGCCAGTACAAACAAAGGACTTGAAAACTTTATCAAGGTTTTAGGAAAATACCTTTGAGCTTTTGTTCAGTGACTGCTTTCCTTCCCAACCTAGGTTGACTAAGTTCTTTAGGCAGCAGGAACCAGAGAGTAGACAGGAGATGGTGTTTTCCCTGCTGGCTCTGATACCCTTTAGTTAGGTTGAAAGCAATGGAAAAGTACTGTTTTGGTGTCCCCTTGCCACAGAACACTTCAGTTCCCTAAAGCACTAAGCACGATAAATAGCACCTCAGTAAGTTGTTGGTTCGTGTTCTCTAAAAATGAATGCTATTCTGCAGCCTGAAGGAGTAAGTTAAGGAAAAGCAAGAACTCCTCATCCTTGAGGTCTGGGAGCAGGTGCTAGTGCCAAGTTCAGCAGGATTTTGGGAATTCGTCAGGTATAAAGAAGCAGGGAGGTTTCCTCTATAGGAGGAGATTTTGTCCCAGTGTGGCCTGTTAAGGAGCAGAAAAATATTTTGAAAGGCAGCACCTGCTTTCATAGAGAATGTCCTGTTCTAACCCAGGTGGGTACATGCTAAATGCAAATATGACTTTAGAGGAATTAATCTGCTGATGTGTAGGAAACTTCTACTGTTTATGCCAGAAACGTGCGCCCTTTTCCTTAAGAAGCTTATAGCTTGACTGAACATAGTTGAGGAGGAAACTGGTTATGGTCCTTCTGATGGAGATCTTAACACAGAGCTCATGCCTTGGTCAGTGACAGGATTTCATTGCATGAGCTCACATCCATTGGAGAACTGAGAAATATGCTGATGTAGTATTTAGTCAGAAACTACAGTGAAAAGCAAAAGGAAAGCTGCTGGAACCTCACAGATTGCAGAGCTTCCTGTGGTGCACATTTTGCCCCTCAAAATTCACCTGAAGTACTATCTGTGTTTAAGACCATGCAAGCTACAGTTGTACTTTACATACTAACCAGTGATGTGCAGTAGATGTTCCTGGACACATTTCATGCCATCTCTAGAAACAGAGTGTCTCACGCCTGTGTAGGTCCCTGAAACACTGACGCATGGCTTCCTTCTGAATTGCAGAGAAACTGCTCTCAGTCCAAATTAAGCTGTGTCTGCTGCTGATGCCTGTCGTGAGGGATATTCCTATTTATACCACTTGCTCTCTGGGAAATGTAGGTCAGGGTATTTAACTTCTGACTGCTCATAGGACAAATAATTCTCAGATACTTCCATGTTAATACCAGACAATTAGGAGTGCTACCTCTCTGCCCTATGCTCTTCATCCTTTGCCACCATGCTTTTTCCTCCCTTTTAATTGTAAGGAGGAAAATCTGTTTTCCTGTTTCTCTGTGTACTTTTCCTCTCCAGCTATTTGTGGTTTTCATTCTGTCTTTGTCCTCTGATTTTCTGTGCTCCTTTTTGAAGCAGGAGGGTCTGTTCCTCTTCTGTGCCTTGCTGCAAGGACAACTCCAGGCTGCCTGCTGCAGGCTCAGTGTTGGAGCCATGGAGATCATGGATTTATTTATTTATTCTTTTATTTCTTTCTCCCCCCCTGCTCCTCCCACAAACTCCTGGGCCATCCAGCCTAATGTGAGAACAGATTGGCCTTAGTATTTGGAGAAAAGATCTATAATAAGCACTGGGGACATGCTGGTAAAAAGCATCAGCATGGTATACCAGCTCAGTTGGAGTACTGACTGTACATTAATTCTCTAACTTATAATTAGCTATATTAAATTCCAATTTTCTGAAAGGAACCATTATCAAATAACACTCTGTTTGAAATCTCAAAGAAACATAAGGAATGAAAGCTTAGTCCTCTTATGCTTTCATCTTTCAGAAGCAATTCATATCTCAACATCTTGACCTACATTTTCTTTTTACCCTCTCCAAGAAACATTGTATGGATTTCATGTATCAGAAGGGAGGTAAAGATTTTTTTTTATGCATGTGTATGTGTTGACATATGAAGTTTAGGGAAAACAATGAGGCCTTCATGTCCCCAGTGACTCAAAAAAAAACCCCAAACAGCAAAAAAAACCCCAAAAAGTGTTTTCCGTAATATCTCTGGGGCGGATTTTAAGTTCAGAAAGAAATTAGATGTAAAAAGTCCACCCCGTTCTTTTGGAAGTGATCTGCTTTTATCTGTCTAGTTTCTGCTAAAGCTTTTTCTGATTTTATGAACCAGTAGAGAAAAAATTTGGATTCTCCTTCTTTCTTTTATCCTTCTTGCTATTTAGGATCTAGCCGTACGTTTTCTTCTTACTGTTAAATGGGAGGAGTTGGCGAGGAGTAGCAGTGTGTTAAAATGATGTTTTTGTTGACATTGATTCTCACCTTCACTGTGTAGCTATTTGGTGTTACTAATAAATGGTTTTACATGAGAGTCAAATCTTGATCTGGGTGGCCTGGATGTGCCAAGAAGCAAAGGTTGTCAGTGCATCAAGCACCTGGTGCAGGTTGCAGGCTGATCAGGGCCACATCTTTGACGACGATTCCCGTTCCGTGTACTGCCCCTCTTCCAAAACGGAGCACAGCGTCCTTGCAGTGCTGCTTTCTGTTAGATTGTTCCATCCTCTCCTGTCAGGAGGGTAGATCCAGTGCTCATGGAGTGGTGACATTGTACTTTCTGCCTCATGCTGTCACTTGGGACTATGGTTTTAGAGGAGAACATCTTCTCCTACTGCAGGATAAATGTTGCTGTAGCCTCACCCCATGTGAGAATAGGGAGAATTCTTCTCTCATTTTGTTCAGCATGGTTTTGTTAGGTGGTTTTGGGGGTATGAGGATGTGTGTGTGTGTATGTTAGCGCTAAACGCATGCTAAGCATTAACACTATTTAATAGTCTTTGTAGCTTGAGTTGGGCTTGGTAGAGATGCCTTGAAACAGTATGGGGAGGAAATGTTCTAACTCCAGGAATACTTTTGTTGCCTGAGCTGTTCCAGTTTAATGTGTCTCCTTTAGCTTTTTATTAGGGTACTGTGAATGTACAGAAAGATTCCAGCTGCCATTTTAGTTGCCTTTTTATTTTTTTTCCTCCAGTACTGTCATGTCATCTTGAAATAGAGTGGGTTTTTTTTTTTTTTAATATCAATAATGTACTTTGGCCCTAAATCAGTTTTTTATTTTTTGTTGTAGTAATACAGTGATGAACTTCAGCATACACACAGCCTCTTGGGTGTATTTTGACATTTCACTGCGTTAATACATCCTGCATTTCTTTGCTGTTCCATTGCACGTACCTCCAGTCCCTCACCCCAATTTCCCTGATGCTGTACTTTAAACAAGAAATATGCTATGAGGTATCAGCCTTTGGTTACATGAATAGATGGAAGAAAAATTTTGTGCAACAAATTCTTGGTTTGGGGGGCAGGAATTGGTCTTCTTAAAAAAATTTGCAAGATAATACTTTATCTCCTTTGCTTTATTTTAAGTACACATCACTGTATAGTCTTGTATAAGTGTGTGCTGATGGTTGTTCCAAGGTTTCTATTAGGTCAGGAAGCAGCTAATGTTGTTTCACTTCCCCTTCTGATGCCCTGAATTGTGAGTAAAAAAAGCTGTTTAATAGCAGGCAGACTATTTCATGATGGTGGAATTTCTTTAACTCCTCTGAGGGTGGTGTGTTGGGAAGTCTCCTTAACATTTCAGAGCCATTTCTCTAGCATCAGGTTTTCAAATGGCTAGCCCTCTACGCCAGCTCTCATCTCTTCCCTCTGTGGTTTCCCATAGAGCTCACAAAAGGGAGGTGAAAGTAAGGTTAAGCTGCTGGTCTCAAGAGCTGGAAATACAGATGGAAATTGCTAGGCATATGAGAAGTGTTTCCTTAAAGGCTGTTACAGTGCTGATGTTTCATATGCAATGCTTTGGAGAGCCACATTAATGCTGGCGAAAATCAGTTATCTCCCCAGTTAAAATGAGAACTGTCTCTGTGTACACTCTGGGAGGTCACTGAAGTTTATGTTATCCAGTGCGTTTAAGCTTGTGTTGCACTTGCTTTGGCCTGCATGTCACTCTTGCAGCGAGATCCTCAGAGCTCAGCTGACAGCCAAACATAGGTTCTTCCTGCTTTGCTCCCTCACCTGCTCCCCAGTCACTGCAGCGCTGGAGCAGTCCAGGAGAGCAGGGATTTCTCCTAAGCATCTTCCAGCTACAGACCTATTTCCAGTGTGTTTTTTATCACTGCACTTGCCCAGCAGGTAGATGGCTGCTGTGCATCAGGGAGACACTTGCTGCCAACCCCTGACACTACTGTTGGCGTTGTGAAGGAAGTGGGCTGGATCCTTACTTTAGGCAAAGGCTTGGTGCTTGAGTAGAGGTGAAGTGTTGTTCCTCCTGTGCACGCCTGTGGCAGAACAATTCGTTCATTCACATTGGGCTTTCATACTGTACTTGTGAGTTCAGTTTGCATTGGTTGGCATAAATGTTTTACTGTCACTGTCATGAACCTCCTCTGACAGTAACTCTGCAAACCGGTTACAGGGGGCTGAGTCAAAATGGCTTGAAGTGTACTCCTCCGACCTGTAAAAAAGGTGAGGAAATGATACTTGCTTGCTTGCCCTCACTTTAAAGAAAAAAAAAAAAGAGAAAGAAAGAAGGAAATTCCTTCTCCTGGGAGGGAGTGAACACAGTTGTGCAAGTACTGATTTCATAGAACGATAGGTGGGGGTTTCGGTGTGTTTTGTGGCTTTTAAGCAACCTTGTTTTGAAATATGTTTGAAATACGTTTTCTTACTATATGGGAAAAATCTTTATTACCATATTGCTGCTTCACACATGAAAATCACAAGTAGTAATTTTTTAAAATTTGTAATTTTATAATCGGTTTATCAAGCTAGATGTAAAACCAGTGACAAGAAGGAAGGCATCCCTAAAGTTCAGAGGCAGAGTTTTAGAAGCTTTCAGGTGTTTGAGTTTTTGTGTTGGTTTATGCCGCCTTGTAGCTGCTTTCTGTGAAGAAAGGAAATAAATGGTACACTGGGTAGATGGTGTTGAGGGGAAGGATTCACTCCCAGAAAAAGCAGCTGCTGGTTTTGCCCCAGAGAGCATCTCCTTTCCCTACTAGCAGCGAGGCACTGAGCTTTGGGTGAAATTCAGGGTTAGAGACAAAAACCTGGGAAACCAGTGGCTTAAAAAAAAGTGTATGAGAATTGCTCAGGCATCTCTCATCCCTCCCCTTCTGGGGTATTACAGGGCCCTATGCTGGTGTGGTTGTCAAGCCTACACTAAGGCTCTTAACAGGTATCTGAGTGCTCATGGTGGTATGGAATTGGAAATTTGGCTACAGGCAGCGCCAGCACATCCCTGGCATTGGGTTATGTTGCAGGAGGCAGCGCTGCTTGGGCTGCCTGTGGTCCAGCCAGGCTGCCCTGACCTCCTGGGGCAGGGAGGGCTGTCTGGCACATTGCTGAAGAAGGTTTTAGGTAGAAGTGGTTGTGGCCTATTTTTATTTTTTTTAAGTCGGCAGATATTTAATTGCGCTAAACTTGGAGCTCATAACTCAAGTGCTTAGTAGAAGGAGGTGGCATGCCAGGAAGAAAAAAATCCTCATCAGTGAAAGAGGTTGGCAGCTTGACTCCTAGAGCTGGTTGATGGATGATCTTGGAGTTAGGGAGGGCATGTTGACTAGAAAGTTATTGAAAATGTTGAGTGAAAGTAATTAAAATGGTTTAATTCAAGTATCTGTCATATGTAACTGGAGTTCTTGTAAAACACCTAGTGTTCAGCACAATTATTTTTGACCAGGACAGGAGAATGACTTCCCTCCCCTCCTTTTCTTTGGCTGAAAGTTCGCAGAGCATCTCCAGTGCAGAGAGCTGTATCCATACCCATGGCTGCTGGCTGTGCAGGAAGGTCACTGCCACTGCGTCACCAGGCTGTGGATTCATGCAGCAAACAAGATCTCCATAGCTTGTGTCACATCGGGGGAAAAGCCGTTTCTTCTCACTGTCTGGAGAGCTGCCCATGGTACTGGCAAAAGTCATGAAAGGCAAATCCTCAGTGGCATGCATTAAAATATCAAATGAGACAACACGATTAGAAGTGTGTCATTCAGCATTTGCCTTTCATGACTTTTGTCACAGAGGGGCAGAATTAGAGACAATTAAGCAGAGGATAACCTCCCCAGAAAGGATTTGTGGCGCTTCTTTTGCCCTTTCCCCATCCTCCTTCCTACAGCACACTGCTGGACTAGAATCCTCCTCCTGTTCCAGAGTCTGATGTTTTGCTCCCTTTTGAGGTGTACAAAGAAGTCAAGTCCTACATTTATTCTTCTGATTTGCTTTACTTGAGAAAGCAGTAACTCAGGCTGCCTGTTCTTGCAGCCTCCTATTTGCAAATGGAGGAGGACTGGCCTGGTCCTCTGGAGGAGCATGGAGGTTTCTGGAGTGCCATAATGCAGGCTTAGTGCCTGCTGCCTGTTCTCTGTGCACCTCAGAAGGGCTGAGCCTCCCTCTGAAGAGTGCATTGGAGGGCTGCCCTGGTCCTTGCCCTTTGCTTTGCATGGGGGAAGAAGCTGCTTGTCCATGACACCGCTTTCAGAAATGAGCCTTTTGTCACCTCTGTCTGCCGAGATTGTGAGCCTGGCCTGTTTGTGTGCTCCCTCACTGCAGATCACTAGGAGCCGTGCTTCATTAGAGAAAAAGCACATATTGAATATTCATCAAGATGCTGTTTTGGTGTTGTATCCAGTTTCATGCAGATACCCTGTTTTCAAATTATACAGCCTGTAAGGGTTTCCTAGAAGTTGTAACAAATACAGCCAAGCGTTGCTAAGCCTCTGGGGTTTAGCTGCACATCTTCCCCTTTTCAGGCACCCAAGTACTCATTGTTAGCGGTGAGACACTGCATGCCTTTTTATTTCCCTTGTTGTTTTATTTGCACATTCATATTTTGTATTTTCTTCCAATTAGCAGGTGCTGCCTTGCCCCACTGTGTTTGCCTTCACCTTCTTTCTTCCTCCTCCATTTATACTCTGTGGAGACACAATTGCTAATTTTTACTTTCTAGTGTAGAATAGCTGTAGTCTGGAGACCTGCTCTTGGCATAGCTGTTCTTCTCATGTTACTTAAAATTCCAGAATGTCTTTTAAAAATTATTTTCTATTTTTACATATCAGTCTAGTCCCTCGGTGCCAAGCTGTGGGGATTTTTGATATGTGGATTTTATTGTTCCTTTGTCCAGCCATTCCTAGTGGAAGCTTAACTCTGAAATGGGGTAAGGTATGTCACTGAGTCTAAAAGCACATCCCTGTGATGCTGAGGTGGGGTGAAATAACTGACTGAAAGAGTGGGACTGCTAGGGCTGTTTTGCAGTTAAGATGGATCTGTAAAAGTGCTTCAGAAGGGGGAAGAATCCTCCTTCCTTGGTGCTCACATGTAGGTGACGAAGACCTAAAATGCTGACTAGCTTGCTTTACTTAATTCTTTCTTACCACAGTAATCCATGCTCTCTCCCTCACATTTGTAAAGAACAAGCAAAAATACGTGGGAAGCCAACGCAGTAACCCTTCTCCAAGTAATTGTCAAAAAGATACAAACCAAATAAAAGTGGAAGGGACAAAATGTTTTAAAATGAAACGTTTGCTTTCACAGGCATGTCGAGGGTTTTCTTTACTGTCTCATCTCACGGGATGTTACCCCACTGGTTCTATTCTGGGGAATTTTATGGCTGAATGGAGGCAAGATAAACAAGACATAATGGTTTTGGCATAAATCCCAAAGAATAATTTATTTGGATGTCCTGATAATTTTGTTAATACCTGAGAATTTAGACTTTACTTTCTCAGTGGTTATGCTGATTCTTCTATCACTAATATCCATGAACTAAATAGAGATAAATTGCACTTGTGGACCTGCTTGTGCCTATGATTTCAAGTAAAAGGCATGTTTAACTCTGTTTCCAGATCACATGTGTTATTACCAAGCAAGAGAGAATCTCCTGTAGGACAGATGTCCCTGGCATAGCTACAAATCTAAGGACGCTTGTTCTCCTCAGGGGGAAATAAAGCCACTCTTTCTAACACCAAAATCAACACAAGGCATACACCACTGAGGGGTTTTAATAACTACTCGATGTTGTGCTTGCTGTCTGCACCCATCCCTGTGTTTCACCGTGGAGGCAGATCTCATGAACTTTGTTCTACAGGTGGGCAAGCTGAGGTGTGTGTAGGGGTGGTGACTTCTCCAGGGGCAACTGCTTAGCAGTGGCTGCTCTGTTTTGGGGGATGGTGTTCCCTTGCTGCTGCATGCTTCATGCCTTCTCCACCCACGCCTCTCTGAACAGCAGAGGTCTATAGCTTGGCAGTTGGAGCCCTTATGTTCCTTTGAAGCTTTGTGACTGCAGTCAAGGGGGGCTAGGGAACAGGGGTGCATGCAAACTGCATACTTCAGATACTGTGATTTCTTGGCAGCATGCAGGAATAGTATGTGGTGCTCATTTCCCCAGAGCTAACAGGGAGTGATTATGGTACTATAAAATTCACCGTGTTTCTGTTTGTCAGAACTTAATGACCTTTACACAGCCTGGTACCTACTTATTACAAAAGCCGCTGCTCTCTCCTTATCATACAGCTCCAGGAGCAATTGGTAGAAGCTTGATAGCACAATGGTACCGCTTTAACAGATAGGAAGCAGCTGTTAGGGTGGTGGCCATCAGCTCTCTTTCCTCCTCTCTTTTCTATTTCACTCAGGACAGCCCTGGCTTTTGGGTCTTGGGGCAAAAAGACCCAAATTCCTTGGGTCCTGTTCCCTCCCCTCCAGGAAAAAAAAAAGGTGGGGGGGAGGAAGGGGAATTCAAGGTACTTGTGGTTTTAAACTCTACCTTAGCTCTGCATTTGTAGGAAGGGGGTTTAGGAGAGATCTGTTTGTTCTCCCAGCTTTTTTGGAGTCTGCATTCCTGCTGCCATCTCCTTCACCTGTGTATGAACGCCTACCCTACTGCTCATTGTGTTTCCTCCCTCATCCAGGCCACACCAGCACGGAGCTCAGGCTGATTGGTTCTGTTCTGCTTTGTGAAGAATAAGGTGCCAGAAAGTGGTCGTGTGGTTCCCTGGGGGAATCAGGAGTTTGGAGATTTCGTTGTATCCTTAAAAGCGGAGAAATGTCTTTAATCAGAGAAGTGTGTCCCTTTGAATAGATATATTTGAAATAAGCCTGAAATAACAGGTCTAGACTTCAGATGATGATTAAATTATGTTAATTTTTTTACTGTTATACTCTTGTTTCTGTGAATTTAATACCACCCCCATCCAAACAACAAGATGAAACATCCTTAAAAGTGTTGTGTTGAAATGCCAGAACAATACAATTTCAATTAATGCTGCTAACAGGTACTTGATAATAGGCTCATACTCAGAAAACAGTCACATAAATGTCTTTGGTTGCTTAATAGCAATTTTGGATGGAGATGTAATGGGAATAAGGAGCTTCTTTCAATCTGTGTTATTTAATCAGTTCTCTGGTTATCTTGTCTTTGACAGGCTGACAAACACATCTTGTGCTGTAATGTCATTCATGCTTGCCTTCCATAGTAATGATGTATATCTACATATAAAAGCACTCTTCTAGTAATTTCTGA
Organism: Psittacus erithacus; assembly: GCA_009867235.2. Taxonomy (NCBI): domain Eukaryota; kingdom Metazoa; phylum Chordata; class Aves; order Psittaciformes; family Psittacidae; genus Psittacus; species Psittacus erithacus. Next base: position 22,653 of record WYDI02031638.1, read on the forward strand.
AGACTGTACAAGCTATTTGCTAACAGTTTTTGGCATAACAGTACTGCTTTATGCATATGCTCTGTTATGTACCACAGTCACAACCTAATGTCCAGTGGCTTGTCATCTGAAAAGCCCACGCACTGTTAATTTCCATCATGGTGGCAACACAGAGCATCATGTGGTATAAACAACGACTGTTTCATGCTGTGGCTTTTTAATTTGAGACAGAAAACTGTTGTGGTTTTGCATTACCAAATGAGATCAAAATAGCATTCTTTTGACAGCTATCCTTTAAATAAAAATGGACAGGGAATTGGTATCTCTTATCCCATAGAAAAATATTTTGGTTTGTTTTATTTTTAAATTATCTTACTATCAAGAAACCCTACTTCCTTTAGTCTCTAAGACAACCACAGCATGAAAATAGGCCTTGTTTTTGAGGCGTGTTATCTGTTTAATATGTAATACGATACCTTGTCATGCTGTGACAATGTGACAGATGGAATTTGCACTATAAAACTAAATTATCTTTTGTGCATAGCTACACAACAGCTAAATACAGTAACTGTACTGTATGCTGATTACTGCAGAGTGCAGATGTTTTAGGGATACTGCTATGTTTTAACTTGGCATCAAATGATTAATGGTTTTATTTAACATGCCTTCCAAGATTTTCGTAGTGTTTCGGCACATAGTCTTGTATGTAAGGGTGGTTTTGGTAGAAGATATATTTAGGGTTACAGACAATAGGATGTGAATTTATATTGCATTGCAGATGTTTGTCTAGTACTTCCGCAAAATGGGTGAGGACTACTCATGAACGATATTTTGCAAGTAAACTTGTGTATCGAGTTATAGCTTACAATAAACTGTTAAGTCCTGTGCTTATTAGGTTGAAAGAAAACAAGAGGGGTAGCTGAGCCATCAGTTCATTTTATTTTGATTTTCAAACAGAATATTGCCTACATGAAACTAAGCGCTACAGTAAATACTTAATGCTGAAGGAACTAATTTTTTTCACCCTCCATACTTGAGGCATAAAACTCATGTTGGTGGTCTTCGGTAGTGCGGTTATACCCTAGAGTTTGTCCATGTTTAGGTAGCACAGACCTTTCAGACCACGGTGTGGGATGGTCAACGCCCCTAGCTTTCTAACACTGCAGTTAAACCGCTCGCTTTCTTGCTTAAATGAGTGACTTCAGCAAGTGACTTAAGTCACTTAAGACTAAAGTGACTTAAAACTTCGACATCTGTGGCAGCACTCCTAAATGGGACCGTGCAAAAGGAAGAAAATAACTGATTGGTCGATTGATTTTTATTTTTTATATTTTTAAAACAAAGCTTTCTTGTACAACTCCCAAGACTGCACAGCTGAAGTTTGGACAGGCGCATTACTCTAAGTAAACAAAGCTGTAGCTCTGTGCCTACGTATCTGCAATCTGTGCTGTTGCATGCTCTCATAAATATCACTGTCATCCTGGCACGGTGAGAGTGCTGCTTCGATTAATCCACTTTTTAACTTCTCGTAACTTGTGTTTGTCTGTTTTGCCAATTGCTCTGGAAACAGCCTTTGTGCCACCCCCAAGTGGTTCAGCTTGCAGGGATCTGGGAGGAGCACGGGGAGAAGGGTCCTGCGGGAAGGCAAAGCAGTATCTCTTGGCAGCAGGAAGTGGGTGTCTCTGTGTCGTGAAGCACCCAGAAGCACAGTAATATATTTCATGTGTAGCTGAGATCTGCAGTATATCTCCCCTATGCCATGTGAGTCTGCTGGTATTAAGCGCTCATCCCATAGAAAAAGCTGTGAATATGGTCATGTTGAAATTCCCCTTATTTAGGCCAGTTAATGCTTCTGATATCTGTGGCTTGTGTTTGTGTGGTGCTGACTGCTGATTTTTCTAACGCGATGGCTTTGTGGGCTGCCTCTGACTGTGAGAACTGATGGGAAATACAATTAAGTATCACCCTTCTTAAGTCTTAGGACTGGGAAATAGTGAACTAAAATAGGCGTTACTATCTTGTAAGAACACGAAAATGTTCCTGCTCAGGTGCCTGGTTGTCCTTAAAGTGATGTAGAAACAGTGTATTGGAAACATTGTGTAAGTCCTTTCGCCCAGCCACTGTGTTCAACTAAGCATGTGATACTGAGGTTTGTTCAGATGCTTCCCTTTGATTTCTTGATCATTTAGTAACTTTAATAATGAAGAACCTATTAGTAATCGTAATCTCATCTATTCTTAAAACCAACTAACAACTAACCCCAAACCATTACTTGCATTTTTTCCTGTATTCCCTTATGTTGTGGCTTTCTGCTCTCCCTTCTCTGTTTTCATCCTATGTATTTATACTTACATGGTGTTTTACTGTATTGGTGCATTCCCAGGTACTGTGACTTTGCATCATGTGTTCAGGTGCTCCCAAGACCTGCCCTGCGGATGCCTGTCATCTGTCTCTCCGAATGACCAGAGATGGGTTAGGTCATGGCTTGAGCATACAGTTGTAGATTGCTGCTAAAATTATGTATGTGCATCACCAAAATTGGTAAGGTTAGTGAATCTGTACCAATATAAATTAAGTCCTGCCTGCACTGGAATAGTAAGTCTTACTTAGTAGGCTATTATGAGAAGCAATCTGCTTGAGTCAGTGCAGGCCCCCTGAAGTAATCTCATTTAAGCAGATTTAACTGTTCTTTACACACGCTGTTTTTTGCGAAACGGATGTGGCCTTTGCTGGAGAAGGCTCAGCAAGTCATCCTCTCCATTAGCAGCTACAGTCAAGCAGCAAAGGAGATAGTGAGCTGCAATGGGAACAAGAGGGCCCATGCTCTGCTAAGGTTGTAAAGCTATGATATCTGTGTTCTGTCTGGGTCATCCTCAAGGGTATAGTTCAGCTCATTGCAGAGCCCTTCCTGCATGTGAAAAAACAGACTTGCAGCCACAGACAGATTTGAAAACATTCAGTATGTGTAAGGCAAATAAAAGGTGGTGATAGAAGTTTCTTCAGTAATGACTCGGATGCAGAAGGCAGAAAGGACTTCTTTGCTTTCCCTGCTTGTAACAGTGTACACAATGCTCACATTTGCTGCTTTTTCTCAGTGCAGTTAGAAGCTGATCAGTGAATAAGCGAATTTTTTTTTTTTTTTTGTGTCTCCTTAAGCAGGATGTAACTAAAACTGCAGTTTGCTATCGCAGCTTATATGGAAGTTTAAAAACGAACACAGCAGAACTGTGAAGCTGACACTGATGTGCCTAAGATACATTTTAGAAAGGATGTTAAGATCTCCATGGGTCAGTTTTAAGCTACTTTTTTTAATTACTAGGAATTAGTAATTGGCCTTTCTCTTGAAGTATCTAGTGTTGGTCAGTTAGAGCCAGGACAGTATATTCAAGGGACCATAGATGTCATTTGATATGTGAGTTCCTGTCTTTCTGTCTTAATTAAATAATTCTCTATTACTGACTTGGTTAAAGCAGTGTTTATTCAGTGACTTTGAGCTGTTCAGTGTTTCAGTTTCTTTTAAACTTTGGCAGCAAATATGTGCTGCTTCACTCTCTATATAAATTATTATTTCACGTAAGTCATTTTAATATGTGAAATCCTACACTGACTTCTAATCCAAGTTGCTGTACTTTCAAATTTAATTTGTATGAGGTTTAGTTTAAAAAAAATATTAAAAAATCTAATTTGACTTTTAAAACAAACACTTTATATTACAGGGATAAAGTCTATTTTTATCAGCCCTGATTTATTCTGCTTAGTTATTCAGGACTTGTGGTTGATTGTGATTCCAGCTGCCAGGGGAGGAGGGAGTGAGCGCTGGGCCTGGGATGAACCTAGCGGGCATGGTTCAGGCAGCCACTGCCAGCTCTCTGGCAGCTGAGAATGTCACTAGCCACAGGCTTTGCCATGAGCCAGAGCTTGTGGCATAGTGAGTTGCCGGTTGGAGGGCACAGCCATGGAAAAGCAATAGAGGACTATTTGTCCCTTTGATTTTATTTGGCTCTTGATGGCTTGCTGGTTCATCGACTGTTGCTGGGTGCTCTCAAGTAGCCAGGGTTAAAGAGTGGTTCAGCTCTCCAGACTATGCAGAAGAGTATTTCCTTGCTTGGTTGCTCTTTCCTTGTTATATTTACTTTTGCAGCACTTGGCTTTTAAGAAACATGAATGCCTGCTGCTTCCAGTAGCTTGTTTGACTGGAGAGTCAAACTCTTGTGGATTGACATGTGCCAGACTGCTCCTGCAGTGCACCAGCAGATCTGTGTCCTACCTGCGGCACTGATTCCAGCTCATGGTGATGGGGTGCATAAGTGTCACTTGGCCACTTGGCACAGCTGGGGGCCCCCACACCATCCTGGGGCCTCCATACTCTTTAGAGCTCCCAGCTGATGCGCAGAAGAGAGTGTGGTTTATTGCAGTTAGAGATAGCAGGAATGGCATTTGAAGAAAAAGGTATCTAGGGGCGAACTGAACACATTTGATATAAAAATGATTGAGTGGCAGTAAACTTTATAACGGCCTGCTTCAGCATGTGTTTGCTCTCCAGTGCTTGGAAGGAGGCTGTGGACTGTGTCTGTCTGTGCCTTTTATCACTTCAGAGTGGATTTTGCAATTATGCTGGCCTTGAAAACCTGTAGAACATGACACCATGCCCATTATTTATCAGTATCTCTCAGTTGTTTTATACCTCTGTTTTAGGATACTTGTTTTAATTAGTTTCAGCTGACAAGGGCTAACTTCAGTTATCAGCAATATTGCTATGTTTTGGAATGATGCTGGTTATGATGAATAATAGTAGACCAACCAATATTTTTCCTTAAGGGACACAAATCATTCTTGTCTCCCAAGTGCACTGGTGACTTGGCAGGGTGAAAGGATGAATAAAAATTGCCTTCCAAGTGCGTGCAAGTTGACAGTCTGAGAGTTGATTTTCTTGACTCATATACTTCAGGTTGCTGGGTTTTACATATGGCAAGCCTCCAAAACAAATATTGCTTTTGGAAAAACGTAATCAAATCCTGCCATAAGAGTTAAGTTTCTGAATATCAGGCCTCAAATGATATGCTTGATTTAGACTCCTCCAGAGTTCAAAAATTGTAAATCTTATCAGCAGTGGTTTCATGGAAAAATGCAAAGCAAAAGTTGAAGCTTTTTTTTTTTTTTTTTTTTTTTTAAAGAATAAACTTGGGCACTAGGGCTTCTAGTGAGGGTGAAATCAGTGTTTTCTAAAGATCGCCTTCATTTTCATGGGAATGCTTTGAAGGGATGCTATCACCTCGCATCGCATCATTGTGTTTCATTTGTGTTTCATTACAAACCCTGTTGTGGTATCATGTGCTGATACTGCATTCTGTATTATTTGTTGGGCCACAGTTTGAGGGCTCTTTAATGGAAAGGAAGTATTGAAAGGTATTTAACAAAAAAGGAGTGAAAATGTAAATTGGGTCATTTCATGTCTCCCTGCCAGTCTTAGGCTGGCTAGTAAAGAGATTTTAATGCCAAAATTGGTGCTTAGTTTCAGCCTTTGCTTTGTGGGCTTTATATTAGGAAAAGAAAAATGGAACTACCAGTTCACTGTGTTTTCCCCAGAAAGCATAATCCAGGCTTATGTTTTGTCGGTAGTATTTCTAAAACAGTGTATAAAAGCTGCAGCATGTGGCCACCATGTAGCCGCTTCTGACTCCAAGGCAAGAGAAATTTGGTATAGTTTAGACTGAATGAGAGCAAACTTTGATGGGAAAAAGAACAGTGATATGATGCAGTGATATGATGTAGACTTTGGATTAAGCTGTTTAAAAATGGGTAATCAAATCAGAGTGATTAGATTGGAATCTGAAAGATTCGGAGGCCACTGGCAGACGCTGCATCGCACGCAGTTGTGGTGCCCAAGCGAGCAGTGAATGGCTGGGCAGGGAGGGAGAATTTGGCTGTGGCCAAGGTGCCTGGACTAGGAGCAGGCAGCTTGCCAGGGGATGTGCCTTGCTGTTGCTTTGATTATGCTTCAGTGTCTCTTTGAAGCTAAGCTTGGTTGAATGCTCAGTTATGCAATGAGTAAGTGCATTGATGGTTCTAAACAGTGATTTTCCACAGATCAGGCCTGAAATGGTGTAGTGCTGATGCAGCTGTGGTGGGAAGTTCTGAACTACTGTTACAAGTAAGCATTTTTGGTTTAGCACTCTTACCAGCCTTGCTGCCTGGGATATCTTGGGAAGGCATTGGACCCCTTAAGGTTTTCTAAGGTGCAATTATAGAAAGGGGGACTGAAATGGAAGAGGGAGTTAAGTCCTACCAGTGTTTCTTTGAGGAAATAAAGCTGTGAAACAAGTATCTTTTTTTAAATGCCATTTGCAAGTATTTTGTTGGAGAGATGAGAAAGCATTCTGCTGGATAAAACTGCAGCTCCTCTAGTAATAAGTTTTTAAAACCCCAAGTAAATACTAAGCTGATAAAATTGTTTGTGATTTCCCTCCCTGCCATCCCAGAGCCTACTGAAGAATGTATTACTGTTGTTTGTTAGAGTCATACTGTATTGTAGTTAGAATAAGCAAAATTTATTAAACATTATGCTTGTTTAGGGCTCAGTGGTGTCTTCCATCTGTGTGACTCTGCTTGCTGTAACATTCCTCCAGAAGAGAAAAGGAGCAAAGGGAAACCAGCTGTGGCAGACATTTTCCCTGCCTTGTGTGCCTTTGCTATCAGTCTGGAGTTTCTGTAGATGAGTGACACTTGGACAAAAGAGTTGAGAAGCAGACGTCTGATGTTCACCCTTTTGGGATTGAGGATTTTTTCTTTTGTTTTTGAAGGATCATAAATTGCAGTAGTTGGAAGCAGCAGAATGAAGAGCAAGATGATGACAAATTGGACCAAATAGCAGCTTAATTTTATATTGATCTACAGATAAATGCAAAAGATTCTCATCTATGCCAGTCTACAGGAGTTCTGTAAAACAGGGATGAGTTTGACTAAGCTGTGTCCTTATTGAACAAGGGATGTGACAGGATTATAAATACTGTTGCAAACACACATAGTGTGGTTATTTGGGATCAAGGCCTTACAGTTCCCCAAATCAGAGCACACAGTCAGGCAGGTTTTTATCAGAGTACCTCTGTACAAAATCAGTGTTATCAGTATATCTCTTGCAAGATGGTTACATTGGGTGTCAGCTCTCTATTGTTAGTGTCATGCATGACTTTTTATAAAATCCATTTGGCACTGTTAATGCAGGTTTTGAATATTGTGTACTACTTTGTCACTTTTGTAGGACTTCTCACTAATGGCCAATCTAAAGGATTAGGACCGGGATCAGAACAGCTGGAGAATGAGAAGGATGATGCATCGCAAGTGTCCTCAACGAGCAATGATGTTAGTTCTTCAGATTTTGAAGAAGGGCCCTCAAGGAAAAGGTCAGTAGTGCATTATGATTAAAATATAGCCTTTCTGGCTTGTTCCTTTTTGCTATAAGGTTGTGATTATGTTGTCTGTAGGGTATGGCTGCACATACTGCCCTACTGTAAACAGGTTTCCAGTGTGGATTCCTTCTAGTAAAAGTAAGGGTATAGTAAATTTTGCTTCATCCATTGATATAGATGGTTCTTCTTGTTATTTGGGAAAGCATGAAAAAAGAGTTCTTTTTGCAGTAGATGATTGCTAAATTAAGCGCCTTAAGACTCTTTCTCCTCTTGCCCTCCCTTCTCCTCCCCCAGCTTTGGCCTCTCAGGGATGTGTCATACGTATGTATGTAATTTCAAGAAAAGCATTGCTAAAGTAGTTAGTTTTAATTTTCTGTGAATGAAACCATGTGAAGTTAAAAAGGGGGAAAGAAAAGAATAATGCAGATGCTTCTGAGAAGAGAAGCTGTATGGTAAGGCAGTGTTGTGGGTATCGGTTGCAAAAGACTACTTTGAGATACTGCTGTAGCAAGTTATATCCTCTTTCCTAGAAGCTGGTTATGAGGTCCTTGTTGAATTCTTATGAGTACTAAATGTGCAAAATGTGGGTTAAAATTGTACGAATCCAGCCAATCTACTATAGAAAATATGCTGAGAATGCAGGAGGCTGGGAGTTGTCCTCTGTGTGAAGTAAGAACTAAACCAGGCTGTCTGAAAAATGACATTTAAAAGAGAGAAAAGAAAAATGCTTTCTCAGTCTTTTTCCTTCACACTTCTCAAATCCTAGTCCCAAGCCAAAATGAACCATAAAATGAAGTTCTCTCTCAAACAAAGGAAGTATTCCTGCAAGCAGGTTTTCTACACAACCTTGCTATTCCCCTGAGAAGCCTGATGGGATGAGGAGTGTAGTGCTTTCCTGGAACCCCCTGTTCCCATTCCCACATCCCTCATCACTGGTCCCCACCACCTTTTTTGCCCCCTATGCAATAAACTCTGCCCTTTGGTCAAAAAAAGTCATATGCCCACTTAGCTCTCCCAGTGTATCAGGATAAAATCTTGTGTCATCTTTCATACTGGTAGAAACGTAAGGCTTACTGCATCCTACTGCTGGTCAAGGGAAAAATATTTGTGTGTTTACTTTTGGTTTTATGAGATAAAATGGATGTTTGAAAATTTTTTCTACTTACAAATTTAGGTGACATCCAGTGTAGGTGTGATCCTGGGAGACAGTGGTCATTGTTTCACACTACTGTTGCTTGCATGTTATTTTAAGGAATTTTTGCTGCCCTCTGCCTTTGCTTTGTCCCCATGTTCCTCAGCCATCCTGACACAGCTGCTTTCAGAGCCACACCATGAGTAGGTTCTTGAGCTGGTTAGGATTAAAAATAATAGTGAGTGGAAGATGGATTGAGGCTTTTTCTTTGAGGCTTCTTTTGTTTTTAACCTGCATTAAACCATCTCTTGTTCACAGCACAGCTGCAGGAGCAGCGCCAGTGTATTTGAGGGGACATCTTCCTCTTGGGGCTGGCAAGGGCCAGAAGGGCATGTCCTTTTTGCTGTCTCTGTTTCTTGTGCTCTGCCTGATCCAGCTTCAGAAATAAATGGGATTGCTAAATCACTGGTCCCAAGTAACTGCATTTGAGTGTTGTAGGTGGCATTTTTTTGAGGAATCCTTGCTAGTTTTTGGCTGTGGGAATTCAGACACTTGGGAAGCAGCTGGGTGGTTCAGGCCTACTAGCAGGGAACTTGGTGCCTTCGGTACTTTTCAGGTTAAAACCAAAAAAAAAACCAACCTACTCCAAAAAACGGAAGCCAAGATGAAAGATATTTTTATGGCTTTTGTGGAAGGCAAGGCATCATTTCAGTTCTTCATGCATCACTGAAATAATACTACGTTTCTTGCTGCCGTTGCTGTGGAGGAGAATGTTCCTGTTTCGTTTCCATTTACACCCAACACAGACTTTCATCTATTTTTTATTTTTTCTCCCCCAGCTTCCTCTTTGCAGAGAGACATCCTCTGGGCTCCTTCTCTTATGCTGCACTGCACCATGTTGAATGTTTTGATGTCATCTTCTTACTCCCTTTTAGTTTGCTTTGTTTAGCTGAATATGTAGTGTTTTCTCAGTCCAGGCCATCTTGGCAGCCTACATCCTGTGCCAGGTATATTGGGTAGACAAAGGATATGCAGGAGGATGAGGAGTAGGGATAAGACTGAAGTGGGATCTATGGGTTTGCTGCCTCAACTCAAACTTTTTCAGTTGCCTGTTCGCAGCTGTGTACACAACTAATGGCACTCTTGTGCTAAAATATGCATTTGAACACTGTAACGTTAGCATGTACCTCATGCAGGCTTTTTTTCCCTCTACAAAACAAGTATTTGTCTTCTCAAAATACTATGCTATATAGCTGGTGGTATATGCAGTGAAATGATTTTAGGGATTGGTGCATGTAGTGAAGCATTTGTGTTTGCAACTTGCTCTATATAATACAGTGCGTTTTGAGTACTAGGTTTCCTGTAGTGTTTGAATGGAGCACTATATGCTCCATTTTTTTTTTATGCCATATTTTTTTTATGGTTTGTGGGGTTTTGGTGGGATTTTTTTGGGGGTGTATGGCAGGAATGTTTCTTTTGGAAACTTGAACTTGTCATCTTCTGGAGGAATAGGTTGTGTGTATTTCATACTGGCAACAAATGATGGCAACAAAAAGAGTCCTAAGCAAGTAAACGTAACAAATAAGGGTGGCTGTTGTAAGGGACCCCAGTTTTAGTAGTTTAAGGCTCTGGTTTGACCTTGCAGCTCTTCAGTGTAATGGCAGGCTGGTAGTGTGGAGGTAAACAGTCTTCTTCTAGGTTTCTTCTTCCCTCCTCTTCCCAGCTGACATGTCTGGCAGTCTTCTGGCCTCCAGGCTGGTCAGTTCAGTGAACTCATTTGGCAGCATTCTCCTCCCTGCTAGAGAAGTTCACATTTTATAAATGGAATAGGAAGATAGGTTCATGCGTGTGTGTGGTTTTTAATTTGCATTATAGGTGGTCCAGACTCTTACAGTTTCAGAGGCAATTTGTGTAAGATCCTGAATGAACAAGTTCTTTACTGTGAGGGTGGGGAGGCCCTGGAATTGATTGCCCAAGGAAGTTGTGAATGCTCCATCCCTGTTGGTGCTCAAGACCAGGTTGGACAGAGCCTTGGGTGACATGGTTTAGTGTGAGGTGTCCTTGCCCATGGCAGGGGGGGGTTGGAACTTGATGATCTTAAGGTCCTTTCCAACCCTAACTATTCTGTGATTGTATGATTCTAAGTGCCAGTTCTGATAGCAAGCTGAGTGTAGATGAGTTTGCTACCAGTTGCCTTGTGGTCTCACTATGGCAGCCGTCCCTGATGTAGAGTTTTCTCTGGTCAAAACTAGGTGGTAGATGCTCCCAGCAAGTTACTGGTCATAGGACTTGAGTGTAGATATGTAGGTGTTGACAGGTGTCTGTAGGGGAGAGTAAACCCCTACCAGCCTGCCTGTTGATCCTTGAAGAGACTACTGCCAAATATTCCTTGTTTCACACGTACATGCCAAGCTGCATAACACAACAGTAGAGCCCCCCAAGCAAGCACTGCTTCAGGTTTTTCACATCTGTTTTTCAATTTTTTCAGTTTCAACCTCTTTCATGGTAACATAGCTGGATTAAAGAACTACATGTACCGTAAAGAAAGGATCATGATGGGAGGAAAGAGTGCAGTTCTGGTAAAAGTATGCTGGTTTAAAATGTTGCAGATTTTTTTCAGGAACTCACATAGATACTGTGCTTGATGGACCAGGCTTTTGAACATGGTGGCCTGGCGCTGTTTAGCTTCAAATGGCTCCGACCAGTCTGTGGGTACTTTGTCAGTAGTTAACACCATTTCTCTCTGGATGAGGCTTCCTACACAGCGAGGTTTGCAGCCAGCGGGTAAAGTCGCAGGTCCATTTCTTTTTAAGTGTAACATTTTAGATTGCAACAGAAATCATGAAACAGCATTAAAAAGTCTGCAGTTTGCCTTTTGTCACACTGCAGGTTTCAGCTGTGTTAGTTTGGTGATGGTAAGGAGGAAAAGAAGTACATGTATGGCTTTGCCTCTGCAAATCTCCAAATCGGTCAAAAAATTGTAAGCCCTGCTTACAGAATAAATGGCATTTGGGGGGAGATTGGCAGTGGCAGTAGTGGCAGGTGCAGGAGGTCAAAATGCTCAGATTTGTTTGAGTTTACATTTGAAGAATAGAAAATACTTTCTTTGGTCTGAGCTGTGCGTATTACTAGTGATGAGGTCTGAAGGGAAGCAGGGGGTTAAGCCTGAGTAGTAAATATTACTTTCAGCCAGTAAAGAGGTGTTGGCGTTATTCTAACATTTGGCAAAAGCTAAGTATTCAAATATTTCACTGAATCTGTTGCTGTCTAATTGCCGTGTAAGTGAAGGCAGTTGCTAGTTTGTTCTGTGCTTTTGGGAAGCATGAACAGAAGTGTGAGTATGCAGGTTTTATAAACTATGAGGTTAAGTGGCCTTCACTGAGTAAAGATCATGCATTTCAAAACCCAGGAAAAAGTTAACTGCTGAAGAAGTGTAACTGCAGTGTAGCTGCATGTTCTCCAATTTTCAGCTATGATTCCCAGTTGAGAGGGCCAATAGCTAACAGGCCAAATGTGTTTGGCCACTGTGCTGGATGCTCGTACATTTTTATGGGCAACTTTTAAGACTACAACCATTGGCAATGAATAACAGTGGGCAGAGACAGCTATATCTTTTGCAGCAACAGCTGCTCACCTTACCCAAGAAGGGACATGTGCAGAGCAGACTTGATATGACAGTATGTTAATCTTCAGTGGTAGTAGGCTATTGCTTGCTTCCTGTTACTAATAAGGTGGCTACTCCTCTACATGACCGCCTTCCTAGAAAAGCACACGGGGAATTGCCAAATGCACAAATGTGTTTATCCTTTATTGTAAGGTTCTGTTAGTAGAAGACTGTGAGAAGTGAGAAGAGGTTGACTGATCTTAGTAGTCATTAAGCTTTACATTTTGGAGGTTTAAATTAATGTTAGAATATTTTCTTTGTGAAGGGGTTTGTTTAGTTCTAGAAATAAAATACAGTTGAAGGAATTCCCCCCCTAACAGGAGCAAGAGAATGGATGGAGGTTTTCTCCCTGGCCCAAGGGTGTGCACAGCTCCTGGGAGAAAATGCTTAGTCCAGTTCTGCCACAGGGGAGGTTGCTGGCCACAGGAGAAAGGGACAACCCACTGGGGAGCCAGTACCATTTGAAGCTGCCACAGCTAGATTGGTCAGAAATTGTTAGGAATCTTCTGAGGCCTTTAATTAATACAGCAGCTAACTCTCAAGCGCATGACCATGAGAAGTGTGGCTGTGGGCTACAGCAAGGCCAGTCTGTGGGATACGCTTTTGTCCCTTGCCTTGTGCTGGCTCCCTGCTGCCGGCTTCATTTTGCTGTTTGTCTCTTCTAAACATTTTTGAAGGAGGAGGTGAGTACATTGGTCCCCTTTGGCTGGTGGTTTTGCAGCTGCTAGCTGGCAGAGCTGTATTACACCTTCAGCACAGGAAAAAAAAGATATTTGAGGATGGGCAAGCGCCTGCATATTAGGTAAGCTGCTAATTTAAGTGGTTTCTTTAGATACATCCTTTTCAACCTGAGCTACAAAAGACTTGCAGCCGAGCTGTCAATAGATTGAGGGGACTCAGTTTGGTTTCTTTTTTCCTTTTTTATTTTAATCAAATTGTTTTTTTAGTTAATAATGAACAGCCTTTTTAGCACTAGACTTTGCACCTTCTATGCAAGACATAAACCAAGGTCAGTTGTGTTCCCAAGTACCTAAGCTTGCAGGGGATTTCTACTCTGTATTGTAGGTGACGGAGAGAGCAGTATTTTGTGACTCAGGTGTGAAAGCAGGAGATGCTCATAATATTGAAGTTATTTTCCAGGACCTTTCATAGTGAATAGTCTTTTGACTAATTGAAACACTATATAATGTATTTATGTTCAGTTGTTGCCTGCTACCTCAAAATATAATCCCGCTTATCAACCAGGTGCTATTTCTAATTTCAGTAGGCTGTGCAAATCTACACTTCTTTTTTGCTTATGAAGAACTACATTAATCCACAATAAAACCAAAATGGCAGTAAGGTTTATGCATAATAATTTTTATTTTTTTTACCCCCTTCTGGAAGTTCTGATATGAGTAGAATATATTTTTAGTGCAGCACATTTATATTTTAATAACAAGCCTTATAAACAAAACAATAATAGTCCATTGGAGTGGATTTGCGTGGGAATAGTAAAAAGACAAATTACCTGCTTTATAATGCAAGTCAAGGAGATCATTCTATGTAGTTTGAAAGGGAAAAAAAAATTAGGTGATTAATGGTCTTTCAGTATTATTCATAAGGAATAAAAATAGATTGTTGACATGGATTCTTCTATCCGACAGGCGAAAATATAACAAGGTGCAGGAATGTGGGTTTAAAGTAATTTTGTGGGTAGACAGCTATGTAAACAGCTTGTCCGAGTAGTGAGTTAATAATTCTGAAGGTACACTTTATAGCAGCTGAGAAGTGTTAAGCAATGTCCCAATCAAACTTGCTTGTCCTCAGCTGACATTCTCTTCGGAAGTTAGAGTTGCAGGAAGAGGTCTTCATGACCTTGAGTTTGGGCTTATCCCCTGAGAGACCGAAGGAACTTCCAAAGCTAAACCAGACACATGCAGTTTTTTCTGCAGTTCTATGTATAGCAAACACTCTTTCAGCTGCTTGATAACCCATCCCTACTGTCATTCCCTTTATTCATACGTCTCATCCGTGCATATGACAGGCCAGATGTTGACTGCTTAAGTACCAGGAGAGGTTGCTCTAAACTGATGTAGGAAATAATTCACTCTGTACTGAAAGACACTTTTTCCAAGCAAATTTGTGTGTCAGGGTAAAAGAGGGGGGTTTTTTATGCACATAAGACACAGTCTCTATAAGACTTTAGGCTGATGTTTGGGTTAACATTAACTGTTTACTACATCTGGTTTCTTCTGTCATTTCCACATGCATCTGTGCTGTTGCTTGACCCTGTCTTACCTTAATGTTACAGTTTGTCTATGGACTGATGACTCCGCCCAGTGCCCATACTGTTGCCCCTGAGATCTGGAGTAGAAGAGCCACCTCTCTGATTTGTTCTTTTTTAGAACCTTCTTGACTTAGTGGCTCTCTTAAAGTTAAATTCCCGTTACTGTCCTGCCCAGACAGTAAGGCATTTATGAACAATCTACTTAGGTGGCATTTCAAAAAGACAGGTTGATATTAAAAGTGTTTTCCATTGAGGACTGTCTCTGGACAACTAGTGAGTGTTTTTTCTTCTCAAAAGCCCCTTGCTACTGCAGAATAAATGCTATATGTGGCGGACGTTCCCAGGGATCTTGTCAATGTCAGCTGAGATGGGCTCATTGCTGTGCAACTGTTTCTGCTGCTGTTGCAAAGCCAGGCTGCATAGTGCTCAACAGTGGAAACATGGATAACTTGAAATACCTGTGTTTTTTTTTTTGCTTCAGGTCTGTTACCCTCCCTTGCTCCTCCCTGTATCCTCACCAAACAAAAATGTTGAGGCCCATGAGATCCACTGCAGCTTTCTTTGCTAGCTCGCAATTTCTATGATCCTTTCAGCATGGCGGGGGTGGGGCAGGAGGGGGAGAAATGGAACCCAAACTTTCACACATATTGCAAACAAGTGTTTTTCCACTTATTATTCCATTCATAATTTCCCAGATTTAATTTAAAATTCAAAACAGGAAGGGGAAAAAAAAGGCGCATATAATTGTATTTTGAAGATCATGGCAATGCCGTGATTTTTTTTTTTTTTGTTAGGTTATCTTAAAGAATGGGATTCTATTTTAAAATCTTGATTCCTAGAAATTAGCTATCCTGGTATTTACAGTGGCTTTATTTTTTTTTTTTTTAAAAAGAAGAGCTTGCTCAATGAGATAGCATTCAGCACCATCAAGGATAGAGAAGATTTCAGAATTAAATAAAGCAGACTCAGTTTCTTACATAAAATAGAATTTGAGCTTAAAGGGATGTCAACAGATAAAAATAATTGTAGCAAGAATAAAAGGCTAAGAATGGAAATGCAGAAACCTGTTCCTGAAATAAAAGGCTGTAATATTTGACAGTAAGTAGTTTGCTGAGACTAAACTTAGTAACAATTTTATGAAGTAAGGCTGCTTTTTAGTGGTGTTTTGAAGGATTAGGAAACAAAGGATATGGGAAGAGAAACGAGATCTGAATATTCTTGATATTTTCTACTTTGTAGTAATAGTGGGCTCCTAATTTTTTAATTCAGTCTAACATTTGGAATGTAAGGCTGATTTGCCAAAGAAAATTTTTCATTTTGTTGAGGTAGCTGGGCATGATTCAATAGGCCGCATTGCTATAGCTCCTCCAGTCTCCAGACAAGAACTCCAAAGATCCTTCTGCTAAATGCTATAAGACCTAGTTCATGTTCTAATTAGTATTTAAGCAAGCTAGTGATGGAAGCATCTAGTTTCTTTTATGTGGACATTTAGAGGAGATCTACCATGGGCTGTTTGCATACAGCATGTAGACAAGGTCCTCAGTGACATGGTTTACTGGTGGACTTGGCAGTCTTTGGGTAATGGTTAGACTTGATCTTAAAGCTGTCTTCCAACTTAGTTGATTCTGTGATTTCTGCTATACTTCTAAACCAAGTGGTTTGCGTATGTTTGCTGAGTAGAAAGCTAGCCTGGGTGGGAATAATGTCCTATGTGCTCTGGGAAGACAGCGATATTGAAACAAACAGCTCCATTTAAATATTTTAAAGTGGAAGTGTATCCAAACATTGAGTTTTAAATATATTCGGGTTTTTTTAATGGCATTTTTGTAAGTATTTGAAGATAGTATTTCTACTGTATGCTGGTTTGGCATACACTAAACTATAGGAAATCTTATTCTGTAATTATTTCTGTGACTGATGTCCAGAACATGTAAGCGAAAGGAATATATTCTTGACATGTTCTTTGCAAATGACAGCGTGAGTGTGCACTAGTGCTGATTCACCAAAACTGACCACACTGCAGGTGTTGTTATGGGTCAGATCAAAGCACTTGTCCCGTGTAGGGAGTGGGTCTCAAGACTCTCAGATGGATGCAAGAGGTGTGGGGCTGTGTGAGCACTGGTCAGAAATAGGGCAGTCCTCGTCACCAGCACTGAGGCTTGGGAGTGTAAACTACCTCTGCACTTAACTTGAAAAGCACAGATCTTTTTTGTGGTATCTTCTTTGGAGTGTTCTCCAGTCTCTTCACAGATCTTTTTTACAGTAAGTGTCATCTCTGGAACCTTCTTAGGTCTCTTCTGTTGATAGAAAAGTCACAGGCATTCTACATATATGACCTAGCTTATGTTGGTATAGTGCTTTTCCTTTATTTTCTTCCATTGCTGCATCCAGTAGCGAAGGATTTCCTGAGAGAAGCTTTTTTTTTTTTGTCTTAACTTGAACATTTGGGGTTTTTTTACTGTTTTAATGGTATGTTTATTGTTAAGTAATTTGTACAGTAATGGGAAGGTCACTATGTTTTGTTGTTATACTTTGCCCTTCTCCCTTGGTATTTATTCTTGGCTGTGATTTAAATAAAGCTTAAGGGATCACTGACCTTTTGGCAAATTATTTGCAAGTTTGGCTTTTTTTTTTCCTCCCTCTTTTTTTTGTTCTTTTCATTTTCTATTGCACTCTATTTTCACTAGTAGCATCCTTCTTTCAGCTTTCAGATAAGTTCTCCCCCGAGTTTCATAGTGGTAGTTACTATGGAGATAACTGTCCACTCTTCCTCTTCTCTCTTACCCTACTGCTTTCCTGGAGCTCCTGCAGCTGTTGCTTGTCTTTTCAATGAAGTCAGTAGATTTTGTATAGACCTGGTGCCTAGTATCTTTTCAACTGCAACATGTCGTTTGCCTGCCACACTTTCACTTTCATGAAATCTTGTAGATATTTGTTCATCTGAATGAAAAATTTGGGGTATGAGTAGTGGTCGAGGAGATCCCTAGTTAAAAGAGTTACTCCTGGAGCTATTATTGGATTTGATCTTTCTTCACAGTTGAAGAGCTGTTCACTGGAGTCATAATTCCACAAAATGAATTAACTGGGACTGTGTGTGTGTGTGTATGTATGCTGAGTGTCTAGGATAGCTTTTAGAATTTATTTATTTTAAATGGCAGCTTTTGGAATTCAATATAAACATTCTGGTGGAAGTTAAAATTTCTCTGATGAAGAAATGAAAACTTGAGACAACACATCGTTAGCCTTTTAAGTCTGAGAGACTTTTCTTTGCACCTCATCATAATTTTGATAGCTCTTTATACAGCTTTATATATTCCAGCTTTAACAGAGAAACGTGGATGTTTGGGTAGTCCGCTGTTCTGCAACAGACAGGAGTTTTTTCCTTTGCTGTTTTGGAGCCCCTTATCTTGGGGATGGGTTGTTTCACTTGATGTCAGTGGTTTGCTGAATGACTTAGAGATTTGAATTGTGCTCTCCAACCACAACTACCTGGCCAATGGGACATGCCACCCTGAAAACCAGTGTAGCTGCACTGGAGTTTTAGTGTGCACTTGTTTCTTATGGTAGCTCCATCTTCAGAAGTTCTTCCTCTTTCTTTAGGCAGATCTCGCCCTTGGTGATTATGAATTGCAGTGTTGCACTGTTTTCCTTTGGCCTGATGAGCGCTGTCATCTATGGCTTTCCGCAGACAGGAGCCTACTGAGAAGTCCCTCTGTTTTACAACTGCATAAATGCCCTGCCTTGGGCTGTTGGTCAGATAGTGCAAATCACTTCGCCCGAAGACATCACTTTGCCCTCCTGCTGAGAGCATAGGGTTGAAATTAGAGGCTAATGGCGTGCTATGCAGTGAGGGTATACATGATAAGGAGGAGCATATTTCTCCTGACCCCATTTGTGCTGGCTCTGGCACAGTTTGCCACCTAGCAAAAGCAAACGCAGATGGTTTTCTGCTAGGTTAGTGAGAATGGTCTCAGGGACAGATGCCCTGGCCACCTCAGCAAGTGCAGCATAGGTGGACAGGGCTAGGAAGATGAAGAACACCCCGATCAGTTCAACCCTGTCAGGTAATGTTGGTCTTGGGTATAAACCTAAGCAAGCAAACACCTTACCTTGTGTGGTTGTTCCTCTTCTCTTGGGAGACAAGGGAGAGACTCTGAAACTCTTTGCTTTTTGTCTTCTGTGCTCTTTTATCATGCCTTAGATTATTCCTGGCTCTGTGACAATTTGTTCTGCAAGTTGTCAAGCAAAATGTGTATTTAAAAATAAATTACTCTAAAATTTTAATCAACTCTTTTTTTAGAAGGGAGTCTCATGTTTTTCTTTTGCATACGTCTAGTTTGCTGTGAAAGTGAGCAGCTGGGACTTTCTTGATTACTTCTATTTTTAGTGTCATCTTCTTTACACCTGCACATTGAAAATCACAAAGTTTTCTTAACAGGGATTGAGAAATCTTTCAACCCCCTGACTCTTAGGTCAGGAGCTTGAAACCAAGTTGGCCTGTTAATTGCAGTATCTTGGTGTGCTTGGACTTGTTATGCTTGTTTTACGCTAGAAAAATTGACCACTATTGATTTTTCCTGAAATCTAGTTCATCCCACCCAGTTAATTTGTCAGAGAACAAGACTACAAACCAGGCGTGGCACAATTTCCGAGAACCTTGCTTTTATGTCTCTAGACCTATGAACTCCTCTCATTACCTGAAAATGAGATTGTAAGTATGGAGTCATACCTAAGCAAACATTACCATGCAATCAGGGTTTGTTTTTTATCAGTTTTGTTCCATTTCTGTTTTGTAGAAATCTCGTTGTTAAATTTACTGTTGATACACGTGCTATGTGCCCTACCAGCTTTAGGGTATTTAATTACTTCCAGTTTCCATATGGACTTCAAAATATACTTTAAAGGTGAATCAGATGAGAAATGGAAAAACAGGGGAGATAGCATTTGAGTAAAGGCCACACTATTCTTATCAGGAGAATTAACTGGAGTAATTCAGGAAAGGGACACATGAAAAATAGGTTGCTTCTTCCTTGAAGCTTACAGTTGCAGGACCCTACTGGAACGTGAATTCAAGCATTTGTTCCTCTTCATGCAGTAAACCCACAGTATCTCTTAGTAGCCTAGTACTATATGTACAGGATAGGGATCATGCATGTTCAGATTCTTGCCATACTGTGTGGTCTTGCACATTGCTTAATCTCTATCTCTCTCCCATTTTCAAAATTACTTGGCAGATTTTGAGGAATTTAAGATTTGGAGTAGTATTTGTTTATTGTTTGGAAGATTAAAGTTGAATTATTTATATCTGTTTTATTTATATATATGTATTTTTGGATTTATGTATTTATGTCTCCACTTCCTTGTTCTCAAATTAAATTAACATAGATACTTATAAGTAAACAAAAAAGAAATTATGTCTGTGAATGAGGATTTTGGGTGCTTTATCAGCACAACTGCATTCAGATTCATTTTTAAATTACAGGAGTTAACTTCTGGATCCCTTGACAGGCAATGTTTGTTATTGTTTTCAGTGGGTCAGACGTTTTCCTAAGATGTCTGCAGGCTGAAGAATGCTATAAATGGAGTGCCCCTGGTTTGATTGTACTTGGAATAGCCCTGCTTAATATCCTTCTGTTTTCCAGATTCTTTAGTGAAGAGTCATTTGTTTTCCTTTTCAATTATGTTGTTCTGTGTATGCTTGAGTTCTATACCACAGAATGAGCCATCAGAAAGTGATGGCATGTATTCTCTGCATGCATTTCCCCAGGCTCTTACCTGGCTTGTGCCTGGCTCTTACCTGGCTTGCTGCCTCTGTTGAAGCTGGTCAGTGTGAGCTCTTAAGAAATTGTTTATTGACTGGATGGCTGCCCATCTGGGACTCATACTAGCAGGGAAAGACATCCTCTTCACTCATAGGATTGTTTGTTCAAGGCCTTTTGCTCATATTGTGTGTTGGTGTTGAAGGTCCTGCATCATAGAATCACAGAATGATTTGAGTTGGAAGGGTCCTTAGAGATCACCTAATTCCAACTCCCCTGCCATGGTCAGGGACAGCTTCCACTAGACCAGGTTGCTCAAAGCCCTGTCCAGTCTGGCCTTGAACTTTCTGGAGAGGGCATGCATTTTCCTTTGTCTGCCTTTTAACACCGACATACTAGTAGGAGCTTTTCTTATTGCCCATGACATCCCTGGCCAGATTGAATTCTACTGGGGCTTTAGCCTTCCTAAGGTGATCCTTGTCTGCTCAGACAATTTCTGTTTTCCTCCCAGGCTGCCTGTCCTTGCTTGCACCTTCTGTAGGCTTCAACTCAAGAACATCACATCGTTTCCTCTGAAGCTATAGCTTATGTGCAGGGTTACTAATTCAGTGGGCGTGTAAAGAGTATATGCCATTCATAGTAAAAATGGAATAATCTCTCCTTTGCAGTTTTATTTGGTGTTAGGGGGTAATTCAGTGAAAATAGCCCAGATAACAAAAGTACCCCATGTTTCCTAAACCCAGCTGTGTTCCTCTTATTTCAGTCATGGAGACTTTCAAATATGGAGCTTTACTCCAAATTATGATCATTATTTTCAGCTGCTTAGTTACATCTTCTTGAGCACTGTTTTGCCACCCCTTGCACCAAAACTGTCCAGTTTCAGGAAATACAACTGCTTAGTTGTTTGATGTGTGTGTCTTTCTTTGGTGTTACATGCTGTCTTCAGATCAAGGTTTCAGATTGATTTGCTTCTCTATTGGTTTTCTACATACTGTTCAAAGCTCTCTGCCAGCCTGGGGATGCAGCTGTATGCTAATTTCCCAGTTTCTACAAAACACTGACAGGTCACTGCTGAAATACTTGTTCTTGTCATGGAGAAAGTTTCTGGTGTGGGATGGGTGAGAGAGGCAGGGTCTGGGCATGTTGCTGTTTCTTGTTCTTCTCAGCTCTTGAATTGGAAGATCCTTTTCTGAAACAGAGCTCTGATGTTAGAAATGCAGCTCTCACATCATTACTTTAAATTTTTAACATGAAAAAGGCAAGTTAAAAGGGAATTTGTTAGAAGTTCTTGTTACTCTGTCTTCTAAAAGGAAATGTGAATGTAATCTTCATAAACCGTATCTTCATATAAAAAAATTTAACAGCTCTTTGGGCTGAAGTAGGGTTTGACATGAGGACAGAAAACAATATTTCAGTGTCTGGGCAGATTTCCAGATGCTGATACTGTCTGCTTGTTCTGATCTCTCCTGTTTTCTGGGTGTGCTTTTTTTTTTTTTTCCAAGACTCTTCTCATTGCTCAGGAACATGTCTTTTAGAACTTGACATTACAAACTTAAAAAGCAAGCCAACAAAAACTTCTTTAAGTGGAGGTTAGAGGAGAGGCACACATTCAGGGATCCTTTTTTTCTATTATAAAATAAAATGCCCTGTTAAGTCAGGCACCTTTTGTTTGGGTGGGAAATCATGGGAAACTTTCTATCAGTGTGCTTCCAGAAGAAAAAAAAATTTTTCTACCAGAAAGTAGTAGTGTGAAGGTAGTGTATATGCAGAGATTTGCTTCCTCACTTTCCCTATTAATACTGCATTTTACTTTAGATACCCGGTAGGCAGGGCTTCAGGGGTATGTGTTGAAGATGCAGGGCAGTGTTATTAATTGTACCAAATAAAATGTAAGGAAAAGAAAGTCTTTTCTTGTCTTCCTGGAATTTTCTCCCCCAATATTAATTAATAAGGGTAGCAGAGTCTCTTTTGCTTTTTCCACTCATGTTCTTGTTTTTAATGTAGCATGAAGTATGTTTTGTTCTTTTGAGGGCCTACTGTAATTTTAAATGAAAAGCAGCAAACCCTTTAGTCCTTTCAACAGAAATCCATTTTCTGTTTGTGTTTCTCTCTGTACTACTTTAGTGATCATTAGACAGTCCAGGATGCGTGAATGAGTTGTTGACTTTTCTGCTTTGTTTTCTTCCTTGTTTGTTCCTTACTCTGCTGTTTCTTTGGACTATCCCAACCCTTTCTACTGAAGTGTTTTTCTGCTAAGGTTTTATTCAACAGAATCTGCGTGGTCTCCCAATATAAGCCTTAATGAAAACAAATGTTTACAGCATGTCCTGAATATTAGGTGAGCTGCTATCTTTAATTACAAAGGCCTTGGAGATGGAGGAGGAAACCCACTGGTCTCATTTGGCGCATTGGCAACAAAGGATCCTAGGACTGTTTGTGCTTGGTTCATTCAGTGCTCTCTGCTTTGCAGACAAGTGAGACTTTCTAGGCACTTGAATACAGTTTATTCTATCAATTAAAAAAGAACAAAACAAAACCTGTCTCTTACATTGCTTAAATACCTATTAAGCCCATGAACGGAATACTTATTTAGGTGGTTCTGTATAATGAGCTCTAAATTTCTGAGTCATGTCGGCAATGGAACCTTTTAACAAGGACGTGGAAAACCCCACAAAAAAACCTAATGTCAGTCTCAGTTCCTTAATTATTTTAATGAGTGTAGAAATGAAAAGCTCCAAAGCATTGTGTTGCAGTGGTTATTTCCCAGATTGAATATCAGAGGGAGTATTTATGAAAATTTTCAGCTATGTTGCTGGGATGGATGAAGCACGGAGCAGGAGGGTCTGAGCACTGGTAGTGCTCAACGCCAGCAGCACATCTCATCAGCTGACAAGTCCTTGAGAGTTTCTCAATGGGATGAGATGGCTTTTTGTGTCCACTTCTCCCCCTCGCCTTTTTTTCTCCCCTTCCCCTCGCTTTATATGTATGCCAACACATATAAACCAATGTCTTTTTGCTAATGCAGAAAGTGGGTGTCACAGTGCAGAGCTAGCATCTGAGGTGCATATGTGAAAGTCGTTTACCTCTGAATGGGTGTTGCTTTGCATTCATGTGGATTTTAATTAGGCGATGCACTGATGCTACCTACTGCACTGATGCACAAAACATGGATGTTACTTGAGTATCATTTATTCTTCCTTTAATACACCCACGAGTTACTTGATTTTGCTACACAGTCCCTGTAGAAGATGCTGCTGAGTGCACACTGACAGCTTGTATGCTCCCCCTGCATCGCAGAAAGCGGTCTGCTGATTCCTCTGGAAAATGGTACTATAGAATGCAGTACAATGCTTCGTGGTGTCTGCTGAGGGATCGCTGCTCTGTTAGGAGGGCTGCATTATAAAGTTGGGTATTTCAAGGGTAGCATTTGGCATTACTTAATGATACGTGGAACATACCTTAATGCATTTATAATTACTTTAAATTTTCCAGCCTCACACAATGAACATCCCACAGTGTGAGCTTCATTTTCTCCATAGACTGTATTATTTGTATTATTTGATAATGTGCTCATTTACACTAGGAAGAGAAAAATAAAGGCAGGGAATTTTGAGAAATGCCAGCTAATAAAATAAGACAGTTGTATTTTCTGGTACACAATGAACATAGTATAACTGGTAGTGCTTTAACAGGCATCTTGTGGTATTGATGAAAACAAATCACTTACTGATGTCTGCAGCAACCAGCCCCTGAGAGCAATCCTGGGCCACGTGTTAGGCGGAATTGCTGGGGTTCCCATTGTGAAAGTTGGTATTTTTAAAGGGTTTGGTGTTGTGCTTCTCCCCTCCTCCTTAAGGGACTTTTTCTTGCAGATTTGTATTTCTTACAGGAATTAAGGAAGTAGCTGCTCTTTTCTCGGAGGTGGTATTAAAAGTAATAGCTATTTCTTTTAGATAGTTGATTGCTTGAACCATCTGAAGCCCCCACTGATAACAGTTATTCCATCTGCGCTGCTCTGGAACAGCATTTTTGCATACTGTCTCTCCTGAAGAGTCCCTGCTCTCCACTGCATCCCACTACATGACGCAGGAACAACTCGTGTTTCCCCAGGTCATGAATGTCCTCTGCTTCATGAGCAGATTTGCTTCAGTATCACAGTTCCTACATCGAATTGCTCTTAGCACTTGACATACTTGGGTTTATCCCACATTTATTTTGTAACTGCTGTTACCCTACTCTGTTATGAAGCTGATTAATTCAGCTTTCTTATTTATACTGCTACTTGCACAGTGTTTGTAGACCAATATTTTTTTCCCCCAGAGTTGTTCCTGAGATTCTATAAATTAAGGTGCCAAAGTTTTCCTTTATATTTCTTGTCTAGAAGTATGACAAGTTGAGGAAGGGAAGAGTAGCACTTTGTTTTTTATAGTAGTGTTCAAATGATTCATTTAAATAATGATGAACCCTAGATTTTGGCACATCCCATTTTCATCACAGCTGTCTAGATCAGGAAGATTGTTCTGGATCAGCTATAACTACTCCAAAAGCTGTGCTTTGTGCATGATATTTCTTCACTAAATGGAATGGGGAGCATTGAAACATTGACAAAAAATACTGAAATACACGTTGAGTGTTCCCTGCTATGTGCTAAGAGGGGGGGCTGTAGAGGAAGAGCTGCCCTGACTTGCTGCTTCTCCCCTACAGCCCCAGGAGCCTCATGACCACTGTGTGGAGACTTACACCTCAAGTTGTCTCAGCTTCTCTTGGCTTGTTCATAGCCCAGTATCTCCTCTCCACCCCCCTCCACCAGCTGATTTTTGCCTTGAAAACTGCTTTCTTCAGGGAAATGATTGTATGTAATAATTGGCTGCTAACTCCTTCTAAAGGTACTGCTCAGTAAAACTGAGTAATTGTTAATTTGACATTCCTAACGCTGGATGAAGATGACAACAGCTGCTTTGTTTTGCATCTGCACTTTGAGTGTGATGGCACTCCATTGGTTTCATTTGGATTAGAAAACTTCTCTATAGGGCTGGAGCTGGAAATGGTCTTAAACTCTCAGTTCCCTCAGAGGAATGTTTTGCAGGTATTACAGTGTCTGGTTCACAATTTTAGTAGGATGGGTTCCTTACTAAGTCTGCAGGAGTGTTGAATTTTGGCTTTTGATTGTTTTTAAAGCTTTTCTTTCCCCTCAGGGGAAGAGAGAGGTATGTAAAATACAGTTAATTATGATGGTTTATTATCTCATTGAATTATGAAATACCTTTTGCAAAGCTTATTACAGTAATCTCAAAATCAGCTATTCATATTTCTGATCTTTGTCTCCAATCCTTCCTTTTTATTTCAGATAACACACATATGTATATGTGCATGTATATGCACGTATAAAACACTGAATAAAGTAAAACTTACCTATATAATTTAATTTTATTCAGTTTAAATCTTTGTGAAGCAGATCAGTCACGTCAGACTTGCTAAGGTTATGTAATGGCTATGAAGAGGGATATTGTTAGTGACCCAGCTATTTCTAGTGTAGCTTCTGATCTTGCAGCTTTAGGTAACAGTGAAGCATGGAAGAGCTGGATATACTTTTAAAGCTGTCTGACTGCAAGAAGTCCCTCATTGGAAGGGAGAGCCTCATAAATGCACAAAATTACAGATTATCTTAACATATTTGGCATGTTTATTTTATTTGTTGACTTTGTTGACTTAATTCTCACCTTCAAGCTATTAAGATTTCCTTTAGTGCTAAGGGCAGTTGCTTACGCAACCCTTTGTGGTTGCATTTGTTTGTTATTTTGAGCAGGATCCATAACTACTGAACCCATATTTAATATAATTTGAAATAGAGAAAGTATGGTGGGAGAGGGGAAGTATAAAATCCTCCATGTATTTGTTTACCTGTGGCTCAATGGTTGGCTGGATATGAAAAGGATTGCGTATTTTGTCACATTTTTGCAGTTTTCTAGTGGGGCATGCTGTTAGCTGCTTTGCCGTTCTCTCTTCAGTCATCTGGTCCTTGCATAATTTCCATTTTATTTTCAGGTAACTTCCACTTTCCTGAACACACCACCAGCTCTTTGCACTCCCTTGCTATGTTTTACTTTCTTTATTGCTCCTGGCAATATTGCCTGCTTTCTCTTATTGCTCAAGTGCTCTTTTCAATTTCACTCCTTTCATTCTTCGGTGGGGTTTCACATGGCGTTTTCACCAATTGCCTTTCACATGCATGGCTTTTGAGAGCTAAATGAACTGATGCTGAGAGTTCATCAAATGTTCACTGCCAGTCCCAGCTGAAGTAATTGCCAATTTCTTGCAGCTCCTGTGTGGGAGCACTCTGCCATGACCTATTGCACAGCCTTGTGTGGCAAACTGGCTTCAGGTCCTCATCCGATTTAAACAGGCGTGGGTGCATGCACACACCATTTTTCATAGGATTTTAATCTCTCTGCCTGCCCTTCTTTGGTCAGTGTCTAATTTCAGCCTGCAAGAGACAGAAAAGTAAAGTGATTTCATAGAATCACAGAATAGTTTGGGTTGGAAGAAACCTTAAAGATCAAAGCCCTGTCTGAGCTTGCCTTGAACACTTCCAGGGATGGGGCAGCCACTTCTTTCCTGGACAACCTGTTCCAGTGTCTCACCACCCTCATAGTGAAGAATTTTTCCTACTATCAAATCTTAATCTACTCTCTTTCAGTTTAAAGCCATTCCCCCTTGTCACTACATGTCCTTGTAAAAAGTCCCTCACCAGATTTCTTGTAGGCCCCCTTTGCCTGAGGACTCCCAGTAAATCAGTAACCAAATGTTTGCTTAGTGCTGTTGAGCAGGAGAGGCATCACAGGGTTTTATACCTTTTTGGACTGATTTACAAGACTGTGCTTACTGAGGTGGGGTTCCCTTGCTGAGGGGCCTCCTGTCCCCTGGATCTGGAGCCACAGGCGACAAGGCAGAAGGAGGTTACTGATGGGCCATAGCAGCAGCAGTATTGACTCCAGTGGGGTTTGAGAGACGGGCACAGCCAGCTGTAGTGATGGGCAAGAACCTCTCTCTTGCAAGGAGGCTTCATGAAAAATGCACATCTGGGAAGAAGTTTAAGCTTAGGTATGCAATCCATTACTGAGGATCAGGTTGCAAATGAAAGTGCTAGGATGCAGTGAGGAGCAAGGTGTTCACTGAGGCTGTCACATTTCAGGTTTGGTATTGCAGTTCACATTTGATACTAGGTGTAAAGAAGTGTAGAGCAGGCTGATGTGTGTGTGTACATACACAGTGTGAAGTACTTAATACCAAGTTGAGTTTCTAATGCAGCATGGTAAGAAGGTGTCTCACTGCTGGTCACAGAGCAGGCTAGGAGCAGGCTAAAATGTCTGAAGATGGTCTTCTCTCCAAGTATAAAATTAATTAAGCATCAGTATGTTTAGACTAATCGGAGACATCTACTGAATGTGACCCTAAGGTTGTTGCAAGTGTGTGCTCCTGGAAATAACGAGTGATCTGCTCTTGGGGCCATTCTTTTACTCTTGCAGTCAGGTGTCCCCTCAGGTTGGGCACTGGTACCAGGTGCTGTCCAGACATGGCTGATTGGTGGCAGAGCAGTATGAGAGCCCATACGTCAGGGGCACTTCCAGAGGAGCCTAGTGCAAGCCAGTGTGCTGGTTGCTCCTGGACAGGTCATTTTGTCTGTGAGGCACCTAGATCAGCAAGAGCTCAGCTTTCATGCAGCACCACTGTCAGCGTAGACAGTATCTGAAATGCCATCTTCTTTTTATTTTAATATTTGCCTGTGATGGTACAGGGAAGAGAAGTGGGTGATCTGCTCATGGGGGCATAAGTGTAGGATATCAGACCTCTTCCTTACTTAACCTTGTTGTTTGGTTGTGTCTTTATTTATTTATTTATTTATTTGTTTGTTTGTTTATTTATTTATTTATTTTATTTGGTGTTTTTTGTTTGGTTGGTTGGTCTTTTAATCAAGTTAAAAAAAACCCCAACTATCCGAATTTCTGTTCCTCGCTGAAAAGTCTTTATGGAGACCAGGCTCCTTGTTGCAAAAGGATTGACAGCAAAGGGGACCATGCTGGCATTGCTGCCAGGCACATTTTCTGTTAAAGTTTTACAGTTCAGTAACCAATATGTTTCTCAGTCAGCTTAGGGTAATGTTAATGGAAACTGCTACTAGAAAAGGCAGTCCTGTTCTTCTCTCCCATCAGTTCTTGCCACCTCTTTTGTGCCAACACCAGCACTTCCATGCTTACAAAACCCAACCTGACAAAGAAAAAACATCAACCTATAAATTAATTTTCAGCTAGATTGACTTCCTCAGCCAGCTGATTATGGGGTCTCAGGAACTCAAGTGCTGGCATAAGCAGGAACATGTGGCTGGAGATGAAGGGAAGAGCATATACCATATACCATACCTTTTTTCTGCAGCAGCCCTTACTGAGATCAGTTTAAACCAAACTGAGCTCCCTTTAGTGTGGAAAGGCGCAGGTGAGGTAACGCAGTGGTTTGCTGCTCCAGAAAGGTATGGTCCCACTCCCATTGCCTGCTGCCACTGAAGAGTATGTTCCCATCTCTTCCTGATCCAAGTTCACACTGAGATGCAGGACTGGAAGGAACATGACTTTCTCCTTCCGTGGTCAGCACACTCTTAGTTTGTCTGGGTTGTATCATGAAATGTCAGGCATCCTGTTGCTCACATGCTACCGTATCCTCAGAGTAAAAGGAGGGTGTGAGAGAAGATGAAGTACTGATAAATTTCACTCTTCTGTGAACAAAGTCTTCTCAGAAGGACTGTATTTTTGCCACTTCTCAGACAAATTTGTGTGTATGCATGGCTTGTGTGAAAGTGTTTTTACTGTTATTATCTGATATCAGAATGAGTTCAGTATGTGCCTTATTCTTTGACTAGAGTCTCCCAGCATGGCAGGGCCCAACACACCGGGCAAGAAGCAAGATACCTGAATGCTTGCTACTACAGGTAATGAAAGAAAGCCTGCAGGGAAGGTTGTAGATTGTGGTGGCACAGGAATTGTTCTTGTAGTTTCTGTCCATATCATTAGTTCTCAACTACTTTATCTGGCATTCAGGAGGAAGAGAAAGACAGTGTGTTCTGGCAGCCCAGCCAGCTCTCTCTTGTAGAGTTTAGCGTCCGTTAAAGAAGAGGTGCTGAGTGAATGGCCCCTTTCCTTTTAAGGCCAGTTGACTGGTAGCAGGATGTGGCATGGCTTGAAAGAAGGCGTGATCATAGTTACTGGGACAGTTGACTGTGTCTGTCTGATTGACTTGCAAGAACAGGCTGTTTGACTCCTGGGGAGGAAGCCTAGAGAGGGTTGCAGTTTGCTTCCAAAAATGCAAAAAATTACATTGATGCGGGAAAAGAGATTGAAGAGTGGACGTAGCACCTGCTAAAGTTCTGTCTTCTATCTTCAGAGTAATGTAAGGATAGTATGGGTTTAACATAACAGAATGTACAAATTTCAAACCCCCCTTTTGTGGCCGTCCCCCCATCCCCCCCAATAGCTCATTTGTGTGTTTCTATTTAGTAATCTTTTTGACAAGATGGTGAATGTGATCATTTTATGCAAAAGTGATCACTTTGCTGCTTATCAGAACGAAGTCTGAGCAGCAGATAATGGGGCGTCTTGTGTCTTTATTTAGGTTTTTTTAATTCCATGTACTGTGTGTCTGAAAGTAGTTTTACGAGAGAAATGTTGAGTCCCTGATAATAGTCAGGTGGTAGAGGAGCCTTCAAAAGGCCAGTCCCATAAGAAGTGCAGATATCTGGTTTCAGGTATGGTTAAATTGCAGGCTGCAACCTTTGCAAGAGGTTAAAATGCCCATGATCTACTGACTGTGTGACTTTTGTCACTTCCTGCCAGCAGATGGAAAATTGTATTTAAATGGTAGGGATTAGTGGAGGACTTAATTGAACAGGAAGTTTTTCAGCCATTCACATGATGGCTAGAATGATCCATACACTGTTACTCCTGACATTTCTGCCGGAAGTAATCTCTAGCTTTCTGGCTAATGCAAGTTGCTTTTAGGGCAAACGTGAAAGATTGCAAGAGTTGACGCGCGTGCATGGTTTTCTGAGGTTCAAGAATGAAATGATCTGTAAAATAACTTTTTTAATTAGAAAAGTCACAAATGCAGAGAGAAGGCTGTTCAAAGCGAAACAAAAATTTTCCTTCAGTCGCACAGCTTTGATGTTGCACCCTCATGAGCTCTAGCAGTTGGTCAGATTACTGGAGAGGGAGCTGCTGATGTGTTTGGTATTATCTGGCATATCATGCACCATTCAGTCTGAATCTGCAGCAGTTTTGAAGAGGAGCATGGAACAAAGAACACCACTGAATTTATCAGTAACTGGGGTTTTGGGTAGTGCTGGAGGGCATCGCATGAGTAAGGAAGTGGAAAGCTCTGTCATCTGAACCGTGCTGGTTTTGTTTAATGTCTCCTGGTTGGGAGCTGGGAAGCAAACAGGTTTTGCGGATATCCCTCAGATATCTGAGAATGATGAAAATTATACTAGAAGAATATTGCAGTCGCACAGTGTGTTGTGCTAAAAGTAGCTTTGACTTCTGTGTAATTAAATAGTGGGGAAGTGCTCAAGTTTTATGAAAATGGGCAGGTTTTAACAATCTGTAGGTTCTCTTCCATAAGGGTGGAAAATAATTTTATAGGGCCAAAAATACTTTTGACAAAAAATATCTGTGGTAGATAACAAGGTCCCTCTTACATGTAATTCAATGCAGACAGAGGGATGATATTGCAGAGCTGGTGAAGTGCAAGGGGAGACCATTTTGTGCCCTTGTGCTTCCCCCACCCTGGCTTTACTTAATACCAGAAGACTAGGAGGATTGCTTTGCTCTTCACCTGGAGGAAGTCCAGGCACCAGGACTTTACCGGTTTTTTGCCGGTAGGTGGAGACTGTGCAAGTGAGCTGGGAATTGCATCCCCCCCGCCAAGTGTGGAAGGTGCTTGTTAGCATGGAGTTTATCTTATTTAGTTCCAGCACATGGCACAGGGTTTAATGTGAAAAAATAATTGTATTTTTGTGGTTTTCTCCTTGGAGAAGAGTCCATCAGGATGTAATTCTTGCTCAGACATCTGCTGGTGATTATTAAAAACAAGCAAATGTGAACAATTTCCTTATTTTTTTTTTTTTTTCTGCTGCTGTGGTTTTGTATTTTAGTTTTCTGGCATAAAGTGATGCTTTTCTCTGTGCAACATTTTATGTGCATGACATAAAAACAGCAAGCCTAGCCTAAAGTCACTTCCTTGGTGATGTGCTTCCTGTAAAACTTGCTGGTATGGAGTGGTGGGATTGGCTGATGCTGAGAAATAGGAATCTTGGGTCATACTACCAGAAAAGAGGGGGAGCCCCCATTTCTGGATGCAGGAATTTGAGTCTCCATTTGCCGAGCAGTTCTGTAGGTGTCTGTGCTGGGCTGTACTTGGTAAGCAGCTTGTAAGATACTCCAGTGAAGAGAACCAAGCAGCAGATGGAGATGAGAAGCGCTGCATAAGAGAAATGGCTCCAGAGCATGGTGCAGAAGCAGAAGCAAGCTGTACGTAGGAGGGAGCGTGGAGAGGAGTCAGACTCTGTTGAAGATGGCCATGCGGCTGGAATAAGCACTCATCAAATGGCGCTCAATATTGATCCACATTACAGTGGTGGCTCCCACTGTAGTGTAGTCCCATAGAATCAACTTGCCTTTTCTAGTATCATAAGCTGTGTCTGTGGAACAGTCTATGCAGCATGCATATCCTAAGGAACCGCAAGGAAGTAGAGGTATCCAGGCCACTCCAGAAAAGACTGCTGGAATACATTCCCATTTCTTGTCCTTTGTCAGTGAGGATGGTTTTGCATTACTATGCACATTTGTAGCTCGTGTGAGCATATCTGGGCTGGCCCAGCTGAATGCTGTTGGCTGTGGTGGCAAGGATGTTGCCGATAGCCAGGACTTTGGGAGGAGCATTTGTAGGATCTACAGCAAAGCATCTACAGTGGTGTTGTTAGAGTCCCATGTGGACTGATGGATTTGAAGGCTTAGCCTGGGTGGCCTTTTGCAACCTGCAGTGTGGTTTCAGTGCAGGCCTGGCTGGATTATAATCCATAGCAGTCAAAGGTTAACATATCTATGCACATGTTCTTAGACTAGAAGGAAGCTACTCCAAAATGGGAATTTTTAAGAGCTATTGCAGGACAAAGGAAGAGTGGCACCACCTATCCCCAGTGTTCAGAAGGATCTCTTCTGCCATCTATTGCCATGTACAGCTCACCACATGCCTCTATCGAGGAGAAAAAAATTCCTGCCCATTCTCAGGTGGGACAACCCTGGAGAAAGTGGATTTCAAAGAGACATGTCTTGCTGAAATAGATTGTCCAGATCTTGCACTTACAGAGGAATAAGTCTCTGGACCTGGATTTATGGACAGTCTGTAGAACAGTTGATATAGTGTGATCTGATGACAAAGGCAGTTAACTATAGAAAAACAGCTTCTTGGGGGCTTCATTTATCTGCCATATCCTCATTTGGTATGTTCTCCTTGCCTCTTCTCCCTGGGCAGCAGCTCATAAAAAAAACCTCCTGTAATTGCCACAGCCATGTACTTGTACGTGGGATGGGTGGAAGCTTTTGAAATTTGGTGATAAATAATGTACTTAAATCTAAATTAACCTTTCTCCAGCTGCTGGAGTCTGAATCATGGTATCATAGAATATCAGCTTGGAAGGGACCTCAGGGATCATCTGGTTCAATCTTACTTGGGAAAACATGGCCTAGACTGGCTGACCCGGCACTCTGTCCAGTGTTGGGGAATCTCCTGCTTCCCTGGGGAGATTATTGCAATTGGCTGATTGTCCTCATGTGAAAACCTTGTGTCTAGGCAGAATCTCCCTGGGAGTAATTTGTGCCCATAACCCTGTTTTCTCCATGTGACTCCTTGTAAAAAGAGAGTTTCCATCTTCTTTGAGATGCTTGAAGGCAGATAAGTGGATTTGTATTTGTATTGTGCTGGAGTTGCACCTTGGTAATTTGGGTCCTATTTTTGTTTGAGTGTGACAAGAGTTTGCGACCCTGTGTCCAGGGCTGCAGTGGCATACATGGCATACAATAAGCATGTACTGTTCTTGCATCAAATCCAAGTAAAACGTGTTGCAGCAGTAGGATGAGAGGAGATCCATGCTCCTGGAGAAGGGCTGCAAGCTTTGACTGATTACACTTTTGCTTTTTTTTTGTATTCTGGTTCGTCTTTGCTTCTGTGTGTCTTGAGGTCTATGGAGGGGAGTCAAGTTCACACTGGGAAATCCTACTGCTGCATCAAGCAGCAAAATTCTCTGACCACCATTGATGTTTTAGGACAAAAAGTCAGGGTGTTCAGTACCCAGTGTGAGTCATCCTCCTTGAGGTTATCTAGACCACTGAAACACCTGAACTGCCTGGATCCATAGCTGAAATCTGAATGCAGGTTTAGTTTTCTACAGCTTCTTCTATACCATCTAGAATGGGCCTCAGTCAAGCAGGCAAGGTCTGCGTCCCTGTGTCATGGCCACTTGTTATATGTGAGGTGGAGTATGTATGAAGCTGGAGTTGTCCAGTTCCTCCACAGTTAACGTGATGGGGAGTGTTAAACAATGACCATCAGCCTTTAAGAAGTCTTATTTCACCCAAGGCTGTTGTGTACATGATTTTAACAGCCAGCTACTTCATTTAGTGGGTATAGAACCTCTGTTAAACTGCATGAAGTGAGGTGGTTTTAGAGACTGCAAATTCCTTACCATGCTCACTTCTTGTGATCAATGAGCATGGTCAGGAAAAATAGGTGACCCCAAATTAATGATAATTTGAAGAGTTCTTAGCAAGCAAGTTTTAGTTGCAAGCTTTTCTTTGAACTTAAAGCATTAAGCATATGGATTAGCTCAATTATCATCCATTAAATGTCATTCCCAAGTGCCTTTCCATTATTAGCAAGAGAGAAGGTTCTCAGAAACCAATTGTTTCCCGTTCACACAAACACAAGCAAAAAATCCCATTTCCAAAAAGGAAAATGTGCATCCGTTCATTGTGGCTGAAGTTTTAGAGCAAGAAGTGTTATTTATGGAAATATACCCTGTTGGGCTCAACAATCAAGAGCTGAATGAAATGAGTTTAATATTTTACTTTTATTTGTTCACTTGAGAATTCAAGGCTGGTTTAAAATTGTGCTCTTAATTTAGGCTAAATTTTAAATTTTTGAATCACAAGAGGTAAAAAAAGATTGAATGAATAAAGAGCTTGGTAAAAATAACTTCTGAAAATTGATGCATTCAACCTTACTGGAATATTTTATTTACTGAAAATTAACCCAGAATCTTCTAATCAGATGATGGGATTAAGAATTAAATTCTTAACTGGTAATAAAAGTCTTAAGTTGTGACTTGGGTTACATGATCTTGCAAATCATTTTGAAGGAGTCATGTCTTAAAGGGACCGCATGCTTTGCATTGGTGTCCTAGACTTGGTGTCTGCATGGACAAGAATGACCAGGTCTCTTACCCTCTAGCTTCTTCTTGGTGCAGTCAGGTGCAGAGACACAGATGACGATTGAATCTCAGTTTCCACTGCTGCAAATTTGAATGGCAGTAGTGACCAAGCTGGCAACAGATACCATTGATACAGGCAGAAAATACTACCCCAGAGGCTTAGGGGATGTGGGAGAGGAAATGGAGTTAAAAGGACCCCTTCTTACACTGCTTTCTGCTGTTGTGTGATGCTGTTTCTTCGCCTGACATTGTATCTTGGGGGACAGTGGTTGCAGTGGTGTGTGAACATATACAGTTAGAAACTCTGCCTAATACTACCAGAGCTAACACTTGCACTCAGGTGTGCCCCAGGGGGAGCCAACAAGTTCTCCTTGTATTCTGAGGACAGTTTTTGTCATTTCCCTGTTCTCCTCTTCTCCTCCCCCCTCCCCCCCCTTTATTTTTTTGCTTATCCAAGTAATATTTATCCTCATGTTTGGGGAAAAAAAATGATTGTTTCATTTTAAGTTTTGGCAGTGTTGTCATAAACAACTTGTTGGTTTGAATTTTTTAGTCCTGTTCTCAGGAACTGGTGATTCTCTAGAAAGTGACTATTTGGAGTGAATATCTTGGGCTTGTTCTCAGGAGTGAAAGGGTGAAATGTAACTTAGGCATGCTTCCCCCTGGCACATGATAGTGACAAGGATTTCCCAGTTGTCCTGCAAAGAATGATACCTCCAGCACCAAAGTTTGCATGTCCACCTTAGGCCTGCCTAGAAGTGCCTGTCACATGCTTGGTTTTGTTTGAGGTGGAAGTTACATACTCGATAACCATCTGATCTCCAGCAGATGCCTAGCCATTAAAACCTTAATGACTTTCTGTTGTGGTGGTTTCTCTTTTTTTTTTTTTTTTTTTTTTTTTAAATTTAATGAGGGCTGAACATATCTACAGCGTTACCACTTTCAGATACGTTTACCTTAGTAAACAAAGCTGCACACCCAAATGAATGTTTGCATACAAACATGTTGTGCGCTAGACCGAGTGTCATGTTGCATAGTGCAATTAAACCATATGTGTAAATTGTGTGTTGGCTCTTATGAGAACAAAAGATAGTGCACTTCAAACCTGATCTAAATCAGGGGTAGGGACAAGTAAAACTTGGAGATAACTACTTCACCAAGCCAGCAAAGTGTCATAGTAGGGAAATTAATAACCCAGGTACATGGCAGAGGGGAAATTAGAACAATATGAGCACAGAATGTTGAGCACAAAAGCAAATATCAGTGTGATGGAGCGCCTGTCCGTGCCAGAGGTTTCCCTGTAATGGGTACTAGCTGCTGATGGGTGGGCAGCCATAATGCTCAATTGTGATTTTGTACAGCTGTAATGGGATAGTTGGGTTGAAACAGCAGTATGGGAAGTCCCACAGAATTTAGCTCAACTATATCCATGCCAGGTCAAGCGCACCGCATATGCAGTGCACTGAATTTCCGGTGCCCAGATTGAGAGGCATAATAGTGGAGATGTGGGAATTTTAAAGCCTAAGTGAGCAACAACAAGAAACCTGAACTTTCCCTGTTTAAAGGTGAATTTTGCTAAGAGATGGCTTCTCAAAAGCCTAACCTTAGGTCAGACTGTAAACAATTCTGTATTCCTGTCTACTCAGTGTTTAGTGAAAACTATTACCAGCTCATCACCACTAATTAGTAGTAGCAATTTTAATGTGATTAAATATCTGCAAATACTTACATTGCAGTTCCTCAGGAGGAGAAGCAACAAAAGCAAAGTATTAAAATACCAATACTGCTTTTAGAAAGATAGTTTCATAGAATCATAGAATGGTTTGTGCTGAAGACCATGTAGTTCCAACCCCCCCTGCCATAGGAGGGACACCTTTCACTAGACCAGGTTGTTCAAAAGACCTGTCCAGCCTGGCTTTGAACGCTTCCTTTGCTTTAGCTTGCAGACTGCTTATGAGCAGCTCGGAAAGTGAAAAACATACTGCATTCAAAGGGAAATGGGAATTAATCATGAAACTGTGTCAGTCAAGCAGCTTCTTAAGCTATGGTTCTGATAAAGCTTGGAAATCTAACTCTGGTGGTGATATCATAAAGAAAAAGGACATAAACATCAGACTACAGAAAAGCAGGAAACAACAAAGCCAAAAATGGAGTTCA
The DNA here is from genome assembly GCA_009867235.2 of Psittacus erithacus. Taxonomy (NCBI): domain Eukaryota; kingdom Metazoa; phylum Chordata; class Aves; order Psittaciformes; family Psittacidae; genus Psittacus; species Psittacus erithacus. The sequence continues at coordinate 59,549 of WYDI02031638.1, forward strand.
AAGAATAAGGGAAAGGTTGTAAGACCAAACAGCAACCAAATACTATACTACATAACAAGCAGGAAGTTTTGTTATAACCGGCAGACTGCTGGGGATTAGAGAATATTTGAAGAACAGATCTATTTGCAAATCTCTTCCCAGTTGAGATGTTTGGGTATGAGGACAGCCTTTCAACCCCGGAACTCACTATAAATAGATTAGTATCAATACATATGTATTATCAATTTAGTTGCGCTTTCTGTGTGTTTTCCAGTACTTAAGCCTTGCTTTCTTTTAGGAGTTATGGAGTAATAAACTGAAAATAGTCAGATTTTTGTACCGATGTACAGCTAAATCTTGCATGCTGATAATTTAATACTTGCTTTATAGCTACTGCGGCACATGCCGTTATCTAGAGTATTAACATTTAGGAAATTTAACACAGACTATTACTAGCCCAAGCTTTGCTTTGCAAGCAGAAAACCACCTTGGTATAGTAGGTGTTTTCTTCCTAAACATTTCCTTTTCTGCAAGCTAAAGGAGTAGTGCTAGGATATTCTATTTAAAAAAAATGTTTCTGAGGTATTTTCAGCCAACACAAACTGTAGTGTTTTGGTTCTAAAGAAAGCAATTTGCTTAATATATTCAACTAAAAATAAATTCCAGTCTAAAAAAGCTTCAAAAAGTGCATTTTGCATTGGAGCGAAATGTTTTGTAGTCTATCCTATACATTTGAGATATTTTTGTTGTGGAGTTTTTGTCTCTGTCCTGTAATTTGTTGTCTCAGACCTAAACAGTCAGTTCAGTAGAAGAGATGCATTCCGAAACAGTGGAGGTGAGGTTTCCTCAGGCTGAGACTTTTTTGAACTTCATGTCGTACGTAGGTGTTTAAAGTCTTTCGAAAGCAGTAGAAGGAAAACAGCATTCTGTTGGGAGAAGGTGAATTACTGTTTAGTTTAAATAGTCTGGATATTTCTGGCTGTGTGTTTACACGCTGTTTAGATGTGGTGTTATTTTGAGTTCTTCCGTCATCCTTTTCCGTCTTGCAAAGTTTGCGTACTTGCAGGTCTTACATAGTGCATACCCTTTTGGTGAGGACAGAGTGAACAATTTATTTTGAGGACACCAAAGGGATTTTTGTTGTTCTTTCTGGCACCTGTGCCAATCTGTCTTCTGTTGCCAAATGCATGCTGAATAGGTCATTCCAGCAGAAACTGTTGCATTAACAAGTAAAGAATGAAGCCACACTAGTGGTATTATGTGTCTATAGAATTGTTTATGTTGGAAAAGGGACCTGTAAGATCATTGAGTCCAAGTTAACCTATCACTGCCAAGTCCACCACTAAACCGTGTTCCTAAGTGCCACATCGATGCATCTTTTGAATACCTCCAGGAATGGTGACTCGACCACTTCCCTGGGCAGCCTGTTCCAATGCTTGACGAACAGCCCTTTTGGTGAAGAAATACTTGGTAATACTCTGTCTAAATCTCCCCTGGCACAACTTGATGCTATTTCCTCTTCTCCCTATCACTTGTTACTTGGGAGAAGAGACTGACCCCTGCCTCACTACAGCCTCCTTTCAGGTAGTTGTAGAAAGCGGTAAGGTCCCCCCTGAGCCTTCTCTACTCCAGACTAAACACTCCAGTTCCCTCAGCTGCTCCTCATAAGACTTGTGCTCTACACTCTTTGCAAGCTTCATGACCTTTCTTTGGACCTGCTCGTGCGTCTCAATGTCTTTCTTGTAGTGAGGGGCCCAGAACTGAGCACAGGATTTGAAGTGCTCTTCCCCGAGCCTGTAGTGTTGCATGGGCCTGTCGTGACCCAAGCGCAGGGCCTGGCAGTGAGCCTTGTTGAACCACATACAACTGGCCTCAGCCCATCCAGATCCCTCTGTGGAACCTTCCTACCCTCAAGTGTATCAACACTCCTGCCCAGCTTAATGCTGTCTGCAGACTTACTGAGAGTGCACTCAATCACTGATGAAGATATTAAACAGGACTGTCCCCAGTACTGAGCCCTGGGGGACACCATGTGAACAGTTGCCAGCTGGATTTAACTCCATTCTCCACCACTCTTTGGGCCCCAGCCATCCAACCAGTTTTTTACTCAGTGAAGTGTACACCCATCCAAGATGTGAGCAGCCAGTTTCTCCAGGAGAATGCTGTGGGAAATACTGTCAAAGGCTTTACTAAAGTCTAGGTATACAACATCACTCACACAAAATGTGTTTCTGAGCATTGATCACTTGCTTACTTATTCTGCCTTGCTCACAAAGGGTGCATGAGTACAGCAGGCTGCTATGCTTCGTCTGATGTAACTGTAGTGGAGGGGACGTGCCTCCTTTTTTGGCAGCAGCTTCACACTTATATTGGATTAAGTGTAATGTGAAACCTACCCGAAATAATTGGTTTTATGCTTCTAGCGGTTTTCATGGGGACGCACAAGGTTATTAAGATGCATACGCTCCTTCACAAGGGAACAGTTTTAAGTTGTTGCCCGTGTTTTGAAAGGTATGTGTTTTTCCTTTGCTGGCCCACTTTTGAAACTGGTCATCTTTACACAGATCTGGAGCAACGGCTGCTTAAAAGTGTGCCTTATTTTTCCTAACCTTGATGCCTCATCTCAATATATTGTAGCTGCAGAATAGCCTGTTTTTTTTTCTCCTAGCTCACTCTGTACACCCTTAGGCATTGAAGTAGAAGCCTGTGGAGCACATGTCTGTCTATGCAAAAGGCAGTAGTTTTTGCAGAAACTAAAGCAATCTGCAGTCACAAAAGAATGCCTTAATTTACTAGCTCTCATAAATTGAATGGGTGATATGTATCCTCTGTAACTGCTCACGTTTTTAATAAAAAAAATGGTGTTTCATAAGGAGCAAGCCTGTTTTGGTGGCACTGAGCTCAAACCAAACAAGAGGAAATACAGCAGACATCCACAGAGGTGTGAGAGAAGCATCTCGAACACATCTGAACACACAGCAACAAGTCTCCACAGCCTCCCTGGGGAAGCTGCAGAAGTTCATGGTTGTAGCCTGGAGTTCACTGGAGGGAAGATCTGGGGTTTTCACTGTCCTTGCTGAAATGAAGGGCACCCACTCCATGAGGGGTAGTGAAGAACTGGTGATGCAGCCAAGGCCATGCCATGCTGTGTGCCTTGTAGGAAGTGGGAAAGCAGAATGAGCAGGGAAGGCTGGCTAGCAGTGAGTGTATTTTCAAAAACGGACTGAACTGGAAGCTCTTTCAACTCACTAATGGCGTTCAGGCCATCTCCTAATCCTTTTTCAGTGCTCTAGGGACCAGTAATAAAGATGGTGCAAGCAGCCCTGGTGAATCCTTGCTCTAAAGGGTTACTTTTGAACCATGAAACAGGCTTAACCTTTACTTTTTTTCTTTTTTTTTTTGGGGGGGGGGGTTGGAGTGGTGTGTGGTTGTGGCGTCCTTCCCTATGCTTGTCTTTGATCACATGAGATCACAGCACGTAGTTTCAGAGATGTGGAGAGCGGATGGTGTGTGGTTTTAACAGCCCAGCTGAGGAAGCACGCGGATAGGGAAAAATGGCTGTGTAGATGAGAGTAGCAGGCAGGGTTGCTTGCTAACCTTCATAGTCTGGGTTTTGGCAAGACATGGTATATTTTGTGCAGAACAGAAGCCAACACAAAGCATTTTTCTCTGGCTGCATGTGTGGTTTTGGTGATAGAAACATAGCTGGTTGAAGTTAAAATCCCATTCATCCTGTGCAGGAGTTCTCAGTCTGCTTGAAAGAATAGGGATTTGCAAGTCAATCTTGAGTGATTTTGGGGATATGCAGGCAGACCTGTATAAGACCGTCATTCTGGAAAGTTAATTGTTCATAGATATGGAGAAATATGTGTCCAACAGTCTTAGTTCCAATTCAAAAATTACAAGCACATTGATAAAAATAAAACACCATGTTGTATTTGCCATTAAGGAGGTGCAAATAAGCAATAAGAATCGCTGGTGGGTTTTGTTGTTTGGGGAGGTGGGTGTTGAGTAGTAAGGACATGGACAAGCTTATGCAGAGTTTAGGGAGAAAATTGCTCAATGCTACTTTTGTTCTCTGTGGTCATTAGGGGACATTTGGATACTTACACCAACACTGCTGGAATCTTCATTTTTCTCCCATTTTAGCCACGAAAATGCAGAATTTTAAAACACAGTAGCAAACCTCTTACCCAACTATTTTAGTATCCATGAAGAAGAAGAGGTTTCTCAGTTGTGTGTTTCATCCACTCTGAAGGATAACTGTGCTTTCCTTGAGTCGCAACAGCCAAGCCTGCCACGGAGTGACAAGACCTGGTTTTTCCTTCAGTGTTATTTGATACATGTTTCAGTTTGACATTATGTAAATAGTCTGCTATTAGGGAAGAAAATGACATAAAATTGCATCCTTTCTCAATGAGGTTTTAAGTTCTTTCAGTTGCTTCTCTGCCTTTTGAAGCTGTAATAAGGATCGTAATTAGAATCCCAGTTGCTTAAGTGAGAAATTAGCATGTTCTTAAATGCTGAGCTGAGCCAGGTTCCCAGCGAGACCCCCTCCGGGTATCTGTCCTGCCCTAAAGCGCTTTCCCTAATACCAATTTGCTTTCTAGACATATTAAAGAAAATCATATTCATTGCCACCTAGCAGTTAATCAGAGCCTTCAGATAGGCTTGAAATGATTTGCTGCCTGACTGCCAAAACCGCCTGCATCTGTTCACTCTCTACAGCCCTACCCATGCATGCTCTAAAACTTATCAGTCTCTTGCTCAGTACCAGGACTGAGACAAATTCACTCCATGCATGTTCTTCATTCTTACAGATTTACCACAAATATTACTTATCCCCACTCTGGCCCTCCAGTCTTCACTCTGACTTACTGTCTTCTAGGCTGTGGCCAAGGGAACAAAAATGTAATTGCTTTTACCTGCTGTTTTCCCTTCCCTAAAGGCTTCAATTTGTTTTTGTAGAACTAGGCACTAACATATATACCTTATCTATTAATATATATCTTAGAATGTAAATAAGATTCTAGCAGATTGGAATAAATTAAATCCTTAATGGGGCTAAAATAAACCTAATTTGTAAATTAATTAAAAACAAGAAGCAAAGAACACTAACACTTAAAAAAAAGTAGACATTTTCATGGTGCAAAATACAGATTTAATTTCCAAATAAGTGAATGATAAACTGTAATTGTATGATACACAAGAAAATACTTGGAACATATGAAATAGTAGTCACAGATTTTATAGTCAAGATGTTTTCTTTCTCATTTTCCAAATTGTCGCTTAAGATTCCAAGGGGTGAAGCAAATAAAATACTGTCTTTGCAGTTGACCTGGGTACGAGTATGATATTGGTGGGAAATGGATTCAGATCCCTCTCTGTTCCCCTTCCTTCCTCCTTTTTAAATTTTATTTTAATTTTGAATGGTGATTTTTTTTTTAATGCTCTGATGTCTCCCCTGCAATTTTTTTTGCCTAATGTGCTTCTGATATGCTCTTGTTTCTACAGGCCAAGGCTGCAAGCACAAAGGAAGTTTGCTCAGTCCCAGCCAAACAGTCCCAGCACAACTCCAATAAAGATAGTGGAGCCGTTGTTACCCCCTCCTGCCACTCAGATTTCTGACCTCTCCAAAAGGAAGCCCAAGACAGAAGATTTTCTCACTTTCCTCTGTCTTCGAGGTAGGAGTCTTGTAGCAGCCTATGGGGACAGTCTCATTCAAAGCACAAGCCGTAGCACCACACGCCAAGCAGCAGCTAGACAAATGTACTGTACTACACCAGAATATATTGTGTGCATTTCAGCTGTTAGCAATTTGACCATACCTGCAGCAGAAGCGTTCAAATTCATGGTTGTAAAAATCATAAAATGAGGCCAGTAATAGTGCAAAGGGAAATTTATGCTTAGCACTCTGTTATTCTGAATGGTTTTTGCCTGGCTCTCTTAAGTCCTCCCCATCCTCCTTTGTTTTGTCTGACTATAAACTGCAGAAGTGCTTAACTTGCCTGAATAGTTGTTCCTGCAAAAGGAGAAATCTGGTTGGAAATTCCCCTTCTCTACCTACTCACTGTCCTTTATTGTTCAGTCTGAGTAAGGCTTTTCATCTAGCAGTGAGTGTAGGGGTTGCCATTGTTTAGCTGCCCCAGGAGCTGGATTGCTCCCATGGTGATAATTAAAACAGGTGAGCTCTTCCACTCTGCAGTGCAGATGAGACATCTGAAATTGTACAGCAAGAAACCTGAATTATCTCACAGTAGCAGGTGCCTGAGCCTGGCTGGAGCTGTATAGTGTGTGTCTGTGTTCACTGGAGTGTGTCTGTGAGCCTGCATGTCAGACTTGTGGACCTTAGTGTGAGGTGCAGCTAACTGTCCAGATTAAGCTAAAGAAGAAGACCTTACATGAGTGGTCTTGGGACTTTCCATGGCCCTGTGTCCCAGGTCACGTACTGAAGATCGCCTCTTTCAGTTTAATCTCCCAGTTGTCACAATAGCTCTCGTGGTATGTTTCTCTTTTGGCAGGTGCCCCCCATAGCCCTCTTTGCTAGTCGCTGCTTCATCCTTGATGTGCTGGAACAATACCTTTTGTGGTTATTTTGTCCTATTATTTGCTGAAAGGGTGTGCATTTGTTACAGAAGGTTTGTCTGCAAAAGTGTTACCTAGTGGATTGAGTCTTTTCAAAGCTCGTGTTTGAGTTCCCTTTTCTAGTTCTGAGATCTCTGTTGCATCTCTGAGCAGCACTGGTCAACACCACCCATAGCTTCCGGTTAGGCTTTCTCACCATAATGCAGCATGGTTTGATTTATTTTTTTTTTCTTCTTTTCTGTGAGATTTTAGGCTGTGATAGCTCTAGACTAGTTTATTATAATTTATCTGTCTTGACTCTGGTCCAATATGGAACCTCCATCCTGTTGGGACTTCTCGTAAAGCGGGTGGGTGGAGGGATGGAAGGGGGTGGTTTGCTAGCTTTTGTGTTTGTTTAAAGGATCTTGAGGAGCAGAATCTCTAATGGAGTTTAAGTTGTATCACAGTCCTCTGAAATTTAATCTGTGGAAATGTATTTCTAATTTAGTCTGCTGTGAGGTTGATCAGTCTGTTGGCAGCATGTCATTGCTGTGATCTGGGCCAACTGCCACAGTTGTTGGTGGGAAAATTCAGATGGTGGGGGTGTGTGTGTATGTGTGTGAGCACACATGGCTGCATTCACACGCTTGTTTCCTCTGCTTGCTAACTAAGCATGTGTTATTTATAGCTTTGAAGGCACTTGTGCTTAAAGAAAAGCAACCTGTGTAGGGATGTGACTTGTCCACGTTTTTATTTCCTACTGTCTCTTGGCATTCTGCTTTAACAATGCAAATGGCAAGCATGGGTACTTTTGTCCTCTTCCAGTACTTCATTCAGAAGGTTGTTGGGTTTTTTCTTTCTTTTTGTATTTCTTTTTATTTCTTTCTTTTTTTAATTTTAATCAGTGACTGTTTAGCTCTTGCACCTGTAATTTTCTTCTTTGTTATTCATCTGTAGAATAATTGATGTTTTGTATTGTCAATTAAGAACTTGCTATTCATTCCTAATTTCTTCAGTATGCAGGAGTGCTCGTATATTTCAGACAACACGTGCATTCAGATGGCAAGATCCCAATTACAATTATAGTAAAAACCATAAGAGGAATATCTGCTCTGAGTGCCACACGTGGCATGTTCTTGTTCTGCTTAAACAGGCTGAAGAAAAGCAGAAAGGGGAAGCAGTCAGCTGTTTCAGCACCTCCACAAGGTTATTGCTCTATCACCCCTTTATAAAGCCTGAAAAGAACCAGCAAATTCAGGACTGGGTATCTGCTATATGGATTCATTTCTGTGGATGTACAGGAAGAGTGTCTGTGGCTTGCAGGGAGAAGGAGTGGAGCTATTGAGATCAATATTAGCATGGTTCTGGCTGCAGTGTCTTGACTGCTTTGTCCTTCAGGAGGTCCTGGCTACCTGAGATAGTGCCCGTTTGGTCCCTCGGGAGGTTTAGCTTCAGATGGTTTTCTCTTTTGATGTGCCCATTGGGAAAAGGAGGTGGAAGCTGATTCTTAATACGCTTACAGGGAGTTCCTGTAGCAGCCTGCTGGTGCATCCAACTCCAGAAAGGTCCCACAAGTGGCCTTCTAGGGCACCAGCAGGCTCAATTTGAGGTTGCTCTTCTGGTGGTACCCAGTGAGCTTGGAGAGGGAAGAGCCAGCAGCTTGCTTAAACCCTGCATGCAGAAGACTTGTGTGATTTTTGGTTTTTTGGAAGAGGTTTGTTTAGGTTTTGAACCTCCATGCTATTATTTATTGAAATGCCGAGGGAGTCAAAATTTCTTGCATGGTGGGACATGTGTTTGTTCTGATTTCTGTCCAGATGTCTGTCCAGCTGTGGCTGTTTGCACTTCCATGGTGAAATGTGGCATACAATTATATGGGAATAAGAGCACATTCACAGGGTGTATGTTCAGCACTTTGAAAATTGTTTAGTAGTAAGTGTAGTGGCAATAAGATCCAGAAGAGTAAATCCTTATGTTTGTGGGGTTGGTGGTTTGGTTTGGTTTGGTTTATATTTGTTAAAGTTTGTATTCTCTTAGGTCTTAGTCCTTCAAGACATTCTGATGAAATAGTCCCTGCATTCATGGTGAAAGCTTCTCTTCAGCCAGGGAGTCTCCTCCAGGACTGGTGGGAAAACAGTTTTGCAATCATGTCTCTGTCCTTGTTCTACACCCAGCAACAGTGTAAAAGGCACAGTTTAAATTTGTCCTTCAAATTCTTTTCTGTTTTTAAATAGAGAAATTTAAAAATCCCATCACCACCACAAGTTCAGGCTTAGGTACTCAGGGGGCGGGGGTATTTTAGGTGTCAGCAACTGAAATCTGTGAGTGATGGAGCAGTGCAGTCGTGACAGTGTGGAAGAAAGGCTCTTGAAGTGCATAAGGTTCCATACTTAGGAAAAGAAGTCCTGTTTAGATGGCCTTCTGCTAAATGCTGGAAAATCTAATGATTCAAATCACTTGATTTTTTTATTTTTAGCATCCTGTTATTTCAAAGGGAGATAATTTAACCAAGATGACCTGCTTGGTTTCATTATGCAGACTACTAGGGACTTTAGACATATTTTTAATTAGTTTGTTTTTTGAACTCTTTGATTTGATAATACAATGTACTAATTACTTCTTAAAAGGTAAGTAGAGCAGAATGAAAAAACTGTAATGGCTGATGAACATCTGAGAACCCTGGAGTACCTCTAACTGACTACGCTTGGCAAGGGCTCCCCAGCTTTCTATTATTTTAAAATTATTTTCCTTTTGTTTATTTATTTATTTATGTATTTATTTTAATTACTTGTATATTGTGACCCAGAATTTAGAAGACAAGGAAGGGAGTAGGGCAGGTATGTCTGAAGTGTTTGTCTGCAGCATTCTTATCTTTAAATAGGTTCTTTGAAGGAGCCTGGATATCCTTTGCCAGAGCATAATTAGTATCTTTCAGCAGTATGTGTAGATATAAGCGTGTCATCTCCATGCGGTTGTACAGTGGCTTTCACTGTTGCTCTATTTTCTGCCTCTGATCAAATTTTTGTTAGTAGCTTACATTACAGAGCGTTAAGTTAACTTTACTCTCCGTAATTATTTACAGGTTAAAAAAATTGCAGGGAAATAATACAGGGCTAAAGGCGGAAGGAGAAACAACTCCCTGTAAGCAATAGATCTTTGGCAAAAGGTGATAACAGGAAAGCTATGATTAGGAGTCTACATTTTAAGATGTTTTCCCATGATCAATTTTCTTATTAAGCTGGGCCTGTGGGAGCTACATGCTAGAGAATTTCAGGGATTCCTAAATAAAGATGGTTTAATCGAGATCTCACAAATTGAGTTTTCAGGCTCTTCTAACAACTGTTCTGTAAAATGTGCGAATGTTCATTGTCTTTGGGTACTGCAAGGACTTAATTGTGGTTTGATGGTTTATCAGAATTGAGCAAAAGCAAAATAGAAAATCTCACTATAGCATTTTTTTCTGAACTTGAGTAGCTTCTAAATCTCAGTGCCCCAGTCCTCTTGCAGCTTGCTCTTAAACAGGTTTTTGATTTTTGTTTTTAAACACCTTGTTTGGGTGGTACACTTGGGGGCTTTTGAACCCATTCTTCTCTCTTGAGCCTTAGTAGGAGAGGTTGCCTGTACCAGTAGACACTTGCAGATGTTTTCCATTACAGCAGGAGAGCCCCCCAAAATCAAAAAGTTGGGAGCTCTTAATTTTAGGCATGGTAGAAAACAACTGTTAATTTCCCTGGCTTTTGACAAGGCAGCAGATACGGTTGTCTGGTAGCTCAGTATCAATAAGTACACTGGACTTTGAGAGCCAGCGACTGCATCAGTCACATATTTGAAGCACCAGCCTTCCAAGGGAGCACGTTTCCACTGTGGTCATATGCTTACCAGATCAGAGCAAGCGCATTAGATAATGCAGCAACTTGATTAGGCTGGAAGCAAAGCAGTGAAATGCTGACGTTGTTCAAAAATGTGAGCTGCTGTGCAGCCTGGCTTAGTTTTTAGAATTCCAAAATAATATTAAAACATGCAGATGTACAATCATTTGTTTAAAATAATGGAAGAAGTCTTTTTATCAGTTCTGTTGTTGGTGATTTGTTATTTAAGACTGACATTTTAGGGTGGATTAAAAGCACAAGAATAAATTCTGGAGGCATTTAGTCTTAATTGCTCAAACATTTAATAAAAATAAATTTGCATTTCATAACTGTAATCTCACAATTTTGAAGTTCTTTAAAGTTAGGAGTAACATTGGTGTGTAAAATAAGAGGTCTTTCTCATATGTGCAACTGCTCAGTCCACCTGTGGAATATGCTGCTTCGGGCTGGTTACAAGCTCTTGTGGTGGTTTAGAGCAAGAGTAATATAATCAGTGTTGGCGGGGAGAAGTGAATATGTGGGCTAACAGTGAACAGAACAGCACGTGTATGAAGTATGCAGAGGAAGCCTGGCAATCACTACCATAGTATTATTCCTTCCCAGGGGATTGGCGTGCTTCTGGAGGGCTGTCCCTCCAGGCATGCAGTGAAGCATGTGTCTTCCCATCAGTGTGTGCCTATTGGGAGATTTAAGAGGTGGAGAGAGGTGCTGAGTGCAAGATAGAGTAGCCTGCATCTAGTACTACAGCTGAATCAAAGTGCTTTCTCCTTGCTCTGCCCGTTTTGGGGCCCCTTTCTTCTGTCTGTTAATGATTCCAGTATCTAATCCTGCAAAAAGCCATGGGATGAAATAAACTCATTGAAACAAGAGGCTTGTGGTTCAGCCTTTATACTTGCCATAGACTTACTCAAGAGTCCTTCAGCAAGCTGCTTAGTTTTCTGTAAAATGAAGATAAATGTTTAACTCTGTATATAGGTATTGGCATAGTTGGATATTGATTATGGATAAGTTACTGGCATAAAATCATGAGTGCTGCAATAGCAGCAGCAGCACTTCAGAATATTGCTGCCCACATTTTTTGGTGCCCAGGTAGGCCATGTAAAGTATTCTGGCAAAGGTAGTTCCTGCCCTTCCTTGAAGCCAGAAACATTTGGGCCTGCTTTTGTAAACCTGTGAACCTTCCATAGATTCAGTGCTCCCTGAAAGGCTTGTTTTGTGCCAGAGATGGCCTCAGGATCTCTTGGATATAAACCAGCCTGGTAGCCTTTTGGGAATGGCAGTGCAGTGGTTTCAGACTTGCGGACTTGTCTTGTTCATGGTGGAGGGGAACATAAAGTTGGGGGTTGAAGTGTACGTGGGAAGGGTTGGTTTCAAGGTTCGCTGCCATATCTAGCCAGGTTAGTGGAGGTATAGTACTTTCAGATGGTCAGATATGAATTCTAGATGTGAGAAGCACTCGACTTTTTTTCATATTCAGTGGACCCTGGTGTGTGTTTTGTGAACTTTGGAAAGTGACCCTTTTTTTCCTGGGGACTCACAGATTTCCCCATCTTTACTCCATTTCCCTGGAAAAGGAACAATTTCCTCTCCTTTTTGGTTTTAGTTCTTCTGTTTTGAAGAATGGACCATGAAGAAAATGAGGTTTATGCCACTACACTATCTGATAAGTTATTCATAACACTAAGCATCTTGTGATTTGTACAATGGCAGAGGAAGGGAGAGTTGGAGAATTGGTGTGTTTATGAGCTCTGTTTCATTTCTGTATTTGAGATGGCCTTTTCCTCCCTCTTGGTCAGGCACTGGGGAGCTCCCTGTGCAGCCTTTCTTGCAGGTGGAGTCAGACAAGTGAGATACAGTTGCACTTTCCTATATAGTTTATGCAGTTCATTCTCATCCAACCTTGCTCCATAAAACGACCATAAAGTGTGGGCATAAATTGCATTTATGCACTTCAGGGACTTGTTGCTGTCCTGCCAAAGCGTAATGAGTAGGACATATAATAAATGAGAAGCAGGCCCTAAATTATAAATACTGAGATGCCAGTATGTTGGGAGCATTTGGGAAAGCAAGGTTTTTCTACCTGCATACAGGCCCAGAATGGGGCCGTGTGTCAGAGAAGCTGCCAAACCTCTGGATGCAGCTCATTGTAGGCCTTGGCATGCCGCATGTTTATTAAGGCAGGCTTAAGTCCCGCATACCTTGACCTGCTTAAATCATTCTGATGTCTTAAATTGTTTTAAGATTTTTCCAAAGCACATCTGGGTTATGTTTAATTGTTAGGAGGAAAAAAAAAAGAGAGGAACTAGAGGGGGAGTTGGTGTAAATAATTTATGGAGAAGAATCCTCCAATTCTGCAGAAACCACAGCCCAAATTACAGAGAAGACTCTTGGATTGAGATGATTTTTGTTGTGGTTGTAACATACCAGGGTTTGAATCCTGTCCAGATGAAAACATTTGGTTTGTACTTTTGTAAATATTGCAGAAACACTGCCAGCTAATTCTGAAGAGTAATGAAATAGTGTTCTTGGCAAAGCGCAAGCACTTTCCGTACTTCTGATTCCACTCTTCAGATCCAAATGCAGAGGTTTTTACATATGTTTAGGTAGTCCAAGACAAAAGTTAATGTAATTTAATGAGAAATAAAACATACTGTAATTTAGGAGGGAAAACTACACATTTGTCAAATAAAATTTAATAACTTCATTAATCAAATAAAATAGCCGAAAAAGAGTATAGTTTATTAATAAGGCACTTGCTGTTGAGGTCAGCGCATCTGTATTTACAGGTTGTGTAAGTGTCAGTTCTTCCTTCTGTTAATTGCAAGCCTGGATTTTGCATGCAAAGGGTAACATCTTTCTGAGAAGACTGCAAAAAGCAGCACCATGGCTTAAAACCCATACTTTACGTTGTACTTACTGATGTATAAGCATCAAATTATTATACAGAGGACATAAAATACATTTGTCATCCTTTCATATGCATTAGGCAACACTTGTGTGTAGTTGTGGTAATTGTTTTTCCTATATAGTTAGGTTTGCTTTTGTGTTGCTCTCACAATAGGAGGGAAGACAAAAATACTCAAGAGAGAATTTCAGTAATGAAACTCCAGATACTGACGGAAGCAGTTGCCAAACGTACTTCAGACCTCATTTTTTAAAGAGCCGAATATCCTTCCTTCTTGTAATATTTCATAGCTCATTGTAACCATGATGAGTGAATTAAAAAAGACAATTACATTAATGATTTTCTCAAAAATTGCTGTGCACAGTGTATCTGACCCCAGAAGCAGTAACTCCTGCTCTGCCACTGGTGAGGAGAAGAGTGTACCTGGGGTTCTGTTAGTTGTCTGTGCTTTCCACCTGGCTTGCAATCCTTTAGGCAGCCATGGCAATTTGTTAGGCTTTCAAAATCGCATGATGAAGGCCAGTTTTGGCAATTTGGTCTTTTCACTGTGATTTGGAGGAGGTGGAGGGGGCTGGGAAGTTCCCTTTGGGTTGTTGCCTGGCCTTGGCCATACTTTTTTTGCTCTTAACTGTGACTTAACAGTGAGTTTTAAGCAGAAAAAAGGTGAGTGGCACATGTCCAGATCAGGGCAGCAGGTCAACAGTGCTATCAGACACATACTGCTGTTATAGCTGATCAGTACAAGGTATCCTGCCTGCTTTACTGAGTTTCTTACCATTTGATGTCAGTAATTCCTTCAGTATCTTCCTTCTCCCATTGCTCCTGCAGCCTGTGTCCATCTGCTAACTTACCTCTTGCCACTCACCTCTTTTTCCAGCCCCAGCTTGAGTCTTTCCCTTTTGCACTGCTGCTCCTGCAAGCCCTTTCTTTCAGCTTACTACTTCTGCCATAGCTTCTCCTTCCTTCCTATCATGTTGTGAATGCCTTATTGAGTTCTCTAGTGATGGCACACGCTTTTCTGCAAATATTGATGCAAAATAAAACAGCTGTCTTGAGGGGGGAAAGAAGGGCATTTAGGAAGTGTGTGCCTGTACATTGTCAGGACAGAATGTAAAATGTGCAGCTTCTACATGAGATTGGAAACATACTGTGTTTCATGTTTTGTTTAATAACATAATGTGATATGTTAAGCTACTCATTCAATAAGAAAAAGTGTGCATAGAAATTTTCTGAATCTTTACTTGAGACCTTGTAACATTACATTACAGCTACAGCATTTATTAATGGACTTTAATTTCCTTAGTCTGGGATTTTAATCTGAATAAGTTCCCTGATCCGATTCACCACATGGCCCCACAAAAAAATTATACTACCACAGTCAAGGTGGTGGCACAGGAGTAAGAACAAAAGGCCAGATGGAGGTAGATGCTCTGTAAACCATTTTGGATGCCAAGAAAAATGTGCAGGCAGCCTAGATGGTTCCTTGTATGAAATGTCTTTAAGTGGTGGGAAGTCAAATTTATTTTCTAGATTACCATCAGATTTGCTGAGTGAGCAGATTTTTCAGGCACCTGGTGATGGGGCGCACGGCAGGGTGAGTTTCTTAATGCGTAGGGCTGCTCGCACGCTTTGCCCAGGTGCTTGAGACTGCTCCCCTCCTTCATCCACGGCAGTGCCCATGGCAGCAGGTGCCTGCACAACTTGGGGGCTCCTGGCACAAAAGGTGACTTGTAAAATTCAGTACAGCCACAAGCTCTCGTAACTCTTCTCACAGATTTTTCTGGTGTTTTCTTGAGGATGGAAAGTGAGGAAGGGGGGAATTGCATTCCTAGAGTGCTGAGACTTTGTATGCACCACCTCCCAGGCACAGATGTTGCCCTCTATCTGAAGCGCTGCGGTTCTTCTCTTTTGCTGTTGGTTGCTAATTAAATTCTAGTGTCGCTCTTGTTGCGAGAGGAAGAGGTGGGATGATTGCTCATCTTTATTCTTGTTGTCTGGCTGGTAAAATATGTGTGAGAATGAACTGGAATAGTTGCCCCATGGGTTTCTGTTGCTCAGTGCGTCCAGGCAAAGACAAAAATGTGCAGAATGTTGTGTTGTAAATTAAAAAAAAAATCAAGCCAGCATCTACAACTGTGTTCTGTAAATGTGTGTGTATGTATGCATCTGGTGAACCTGCAGTTTTGCTTATTCTTATAACATTTTGGAAAGGTTTTATCATCTTGCTATAATTAATTTTCTCCATGATAAGTATCTGTTATACATGTGTCATGGTTTAACCCTAACCAGCAACAAAGCACCACACAGCTGTTTACTCACCCCCTCAGTGGGATGAGGGAGAGAACTGGAAGAATAAAGTGTGAAAACTCATGGGTTGAGATAAAGACCAGTTTAATGGGTAAAGCAGAAGCTGTGTGCACAAGCAGAGCAAACCAGAGAATTCATTCACCACTTCCCATTGGCTGGCAGGTGTTCTGCCATCTCCAGGAAAGCAGGGCTCCATACCTAACTGTTACTTGGGAAGGCAAACACCATCACTCCAGATGTTCTTCCTTCCTCCTTCTTCCCCCAGTTCCATATGCTGAGCATGACACCATGTGATGTGGAATATCCCTTGGGACAGTTTGGGTCAGCTGTGCCTCTGTGTCCCCTCCTGACTTACTGTGCATCCCCAGCAAGGGCAATATATTTTGTTAGACCAAGTGATACAGCTGGAAAAAACAAACCAGCTCTTGAGCACACATTCTTCTCCACATCTCCAATAGTCTTAGACATTCATGGCTATAATAACACTACTTAGTATTGTTTATATGAATCAGCAGCATTGAGTAACAAACAGAGGATCCGCTGTGAGGTGGGACAGGAATCTTTATTATAGTAAAGGGAGTGTTCACCTAGCTTCTACTCATAATGCTGCATCTTCACTTGTACAAACTTTATTAGTTCGTCAGTCATAAGAAGTCCGAGTTTTATTTCCATAAGAAGAGTTTTAGGGGATTCTCTTAGTTCTTTGCTGGGTGTAAACCATGACTGCATGCCAATTGCTCACACTTAACGCGTGTTAGGTGTTGCTTAATCAACATAACTGTAATTCTTTTAGCTTGAATGAAATCACAGTGTATTTGCAGGCTTGTCTTCCCTTCAGTTTGCTTCTAAGGGGAATTTATGGTGTCTTAAGCTTGAGCAGCCTGTTTCAGTATTCTAAACTAGTGCTTTCTCAGCCTTTTGGACATGTTTAGCTACAGAGAGTGAAAGTGGTTTTAACCAGTTCAACCCATAGGTATGAAAAAGTTCTTAGAATGTGAGGCTATTCCAGAACTGAAAGAAAGCAAGAAAATGCAAAGCTTTTAGATTTCTTTCAGTGTTTTCCATCCATAGCAATGCTTAAATAGAACAAAAATGCGTGAGTTCATCTTTTTTTTCCTTTCTTTCTGTTTTGCAAGTCACTTTTAATAAATACGTAGGGAAAGCTGGGGGAGGAGAGGAGAAGAGAAGACAACCTAGAATGAATGCCGGCTTTTCTCCAAGGTCTCATATTGCAGAGCACTTCGATCAGTAAAGTGAGGGCTAGCAGGGCTCTCGTGTTATTGGACATTGCTAGTCTAATTTCTCTGGAAATGTACTTCCCAAGCAGTCCCAGCTGTCCCAGGAATGCAGTTTAACCATTGTTGTTCATAGTTCTCAGTTGGAAAGAATTAAAAAATGTCATTCTGACTCAAGATTAATGCACTGAGATTGCCACGGTTGAATACCAGGAGTTAGGTGAAGTTTGTATCTGCTTGGGCTAGACCCTCCCTCCTTTCTAAGCATAATGACACAGTTCTTTATTCTGTGCTTTTTTTTCTTTAAAAGAAGGGGGGGGGGGAATTACTATTGTAATAACATTTGCCTCACAGATGATATTTTTTTTTTTTGCTGTTGAAAGCAGCTGACAATAAAGCTCAGGGATGTGGAACTCTGGGGAAGATGAAGCTTAGAGAATAGACACTATATCTGGTCTTCTATTTTAATGTCTCAGAAGGATAAAATTTCTGACTGTTTCTCTAATTACAATAGAGAGATTTCAGTCTGTGTTTGAATCTAATTTTGAAGGTTCCTAACAGTTAAGTTTCTTTCACTGCCATCATTTGTCAATGCATTAATGCACTGATGGTGCCAGACTTCAGATCCTGATTAGAACTGTTGCACAGTACAGACTTGCAGAACTAATAACTTCTGAATCCATACCACAAGGTTGGGTACCTCGATGGAATTAAAAAGACTGTTTTTCAGGCAGTGCTGGCCTAGAGTAACTCTTTTGGAATCTTCTAGTTGGTTGCTCTTGAGAATTAAAGCTCCTCCCCAAGCAGAAGAATTAATGTGCCTCTCAGCACCTCTTACCTACTATGGTTGATTGCTTAGAGTCTGCCAAAAAGTTCTGGGCTTGCATAAAAAAATGTAAAGGTTTTTGTTTCTGTAAATTGCAACAACTCCCTTGCCGTGAAACATGTCAGCAGTCTTAATTTCATCATTAGTCTATATAATTATGGAAGTTGTGGCATCCAAAAGGCTTTCTCCTAGGATAACTGTATGTGTCCATACAATTATGTCTAGATTGGATGGGTTAATATGGATGTTGTTTCAGGGGGGAAGAATTGTCATTTCCGAGGCACTGCTGCAATGTTTCCCTTAGCTGTCCCAGGGCTACCACTGATGCACAGCATGAGGTGCCAGTGGAAAGTTTCTCTCTGCTCCTCCCCAAAGCAGCTGCAGTCCCAAAGGTGCCATTACAGAGACCAAGAGCAAAGTTCTTTACATGTGGGGGCTAAGAACCACACAGCTGCTCTCTTGCTCCCTCCCAGAGAGAACTGGAAGGGTAAAAGTAAGAAAACTCTTGGGTTGAGATAAAGGCAGTTTAATAGGTAATGAAAGACCTGTGTGCACAAGTAAAGCAAAAGAAGCAATTCATTCACCACTTCCCAACAGCAGGCAGGTATCCAGCCATCTCCAGGAAAGCAGGGCTTCATCACACATAATGTTTGCTTAGGAAGAGAAGTGCTCTAACTCTGAAAGCTCCTCCTTGCTCCTCTTCCCCCAGCTTTTATTGCTGAGTACAATGTCATGTGGTGTGGGATATCCCTTGGGTCTCTTGGGGTCAGCTGTCCTGGCTGTGTCCCCTCCTGGCTTATTGTGCACCCTGAAACTACTCACAGGCAGGGCAGTATGAGGAGCAGGAAAAAAAGAAGAAAAGACTTGATGTTACGCAAGCACTGCTTAGCAATAGCTAAAACATCCCTGTGTTATCAGCACTGTTTTGGTCACAAATCCAAAACATCACCCTGATGCAAACTACTGTGAAGAAAACTCACTCCATCCCATCCAAACCCAATATGCTTAGGAAAAGATAGTTCATTGCAGAAACAGCTTATCCCAGTTTTTGTGCCATATTTAGGTATCCATTCATTAAAATGTAATTTTCATAGCTGAGAGTGTTTTATACAAAGTCTGTGGGAGCAGAAAATGCATAACCCAAAAATAAACTTTAGTTCAGTTGTTGGCAGTGGCAACACCAACAACTCAGAACCAAACAAAACACACAGTTGTACTGTTTTGCAGAGCTTGAAGCTGGAAGTGTTTCCCAACGAAGCATCGGCCAAATAGGCACTACCTTGTGTTGCTGATCTGCAGCCCAGCTCTCTTTGTCTTTTGTCTTATTTAGCTACAGGAGAATAATTGAAGCTATGAGTCCCCATTCTTCAGTTCTGTCGAGTTTCTATTTTTAACCTTTCTGCAGCAAAAAGTCTTCTTACGAATAAGTAGAAGGCTTCTAGGGCACCTGTCCCACCAGGGGATAGGCAGAAGACTTACCTAGAAGTAGAAACTAGTGTCAAGCATAAGGGAAAGTATACATTAGTTGTCAGCAGTATGTGTACATTTAAATATAAGGTATTAGATTGCTACAGTCATGTCGTGTGTCCTGATGCAGTGCAGGGAAACCCATACACTGCTGCATGACACACATTAAAGGAATTCTGTGGAAGAGTTACATTTAAATTACAACCTTGTATTGTTGTTAAGCTTGTGAATCCTCACCCTTCTCTCACTGAATTGCATGTTCTATCCTACCCTTGCGCAAACAAGGCAGGTTAGGGGGAGCATCGTGGGAAGTAAACAAGAGATGAGAAGCAATGTTCTCAAGAGGAGCATGCAGGGAATCGGGAGACCTTTGCTCTTTTTTCTTCTTCGCCAGGGACATGCTAGGCAAATTAATCTCAGTATCTGGGCTTTTCTCTTAGTTTAAAACTAAACTGGAATACTGCAAAGCAATGTGTACAATACTGTAGAGGTCTGCAGAGCATTATGAAGTTTAAATCCTAATATTTTATTGTAATAATAACCTAAAAATATTGCCAGGGTGCAGATTGCTTTGTAAATGCTCTTTTTGCTTCTGCTTGGAAAAGCTGTAAGCTTCTAGCTTGTGCATTAAGACTCCAGTAAGGCACTTAAGCACACATTTGAAATTAAGCATGTGCATTAGTCCTTTTCTGAATACATAAAGCTATTAATTAGGGCTTGTAGCAAGACTGTTTGATTGTCTAAAGTATGAACAGAATGTGCTGGGGAGGGGGGGCCCTGCTTTTCGACCATATATGTATCCTGTTGGTAAAAATAAATAAAAAACCTCCAGTTGGTCATGCACTAGTGTGACCTTACATCTCTTGAGTTCCCCTCTACCCTACCCCTCTATCACTAAAGTAGGTTATGATCAATATGGTTAGTGCAGTAAGTGACTATAATGATGCTAATGAGCCATTTTTTTATAATGATCAGGTTCTCCAGCCCTGCCCAGCAACATGGTATATTTTGGAAGCTCTCAGGATGATGAGGATGAAGAAGAGGAGGAGGAGGAGACAGAGGACACAAAAACAGCCACAAACAATGCTTCATCATCATGCCAGTCAACCCCCAGGAAAGGAAAAACACATAAACATGTACCAAATGGGCAAGGTAGGTCCTAAACAGTGCTGTTCTCCTGCATTGCCTGGAAGAGAAATTTGTGAGCTGAATGTGCTTAATCCTTGTCCATCCTCCTGAATCTGAGTGAAAAAAGATACAGGCCATAATGGGAAAGTGATGTGAGATGTAGTGCTAGCATCTTCTACTTTAACCTGCCTTTCCTGACAATCTAAACTCCATCCGTAGCAGGACTATTATTACAGGGCTGGAATTATCCATCTACACACATGTGCACATACTGGGTTTGTGCACACACATGCACCCACATGTATGTGTAGACACACACAGTCATGCTTTTTCTATGGCTTCCTTGAGACTAATGTTTAGAATAATTTTATTTTATCAAAGTTAAATCTGAGCATTCATAAGTGTAATCAAAACATGTGACAGGGCAACATTTAATTTCTCACATGCAATACTGATACCACAACTGCAGTAGGTTGAGATACTGAATTTGTGTTGTTGATTGAAAGACTTTATGGAAGAAGCTTTTTTAAGTCAGTCATTTATTTGCAAATTAACAAAAGCTGCATTCATTACACAGTATTTCTGTCATGATGTTGCAACATCGCCCAGTTTAAAATGGAAGACCTAAAAGCCTTACTAAAAATTTTGTGAGCCTGCTATAATGCTCCACTGCCAAAGTCCTGTGTGATGTGGTTCTCCCTCAAGCAAGAGCTTTTGTATCATAATTCTGTGCCCTCTCTGCCTGACATAACTTCAAAATGGAGCCTGTGCTCTCTGTTCCCTTCCTCAGTATTAGATTACCATGAAAATCTTTCCTTTTGGTGACTGTCCATTCAGCTCTCCTCCTCTTCGTAGGAGGACTGAGAGGAAGGTCTTTCTATAGTGCACTTTTGGAGAGATGGCAGTGACTTGTGCCTGCTTTTTTTTTTTGTTGTTGTTGTTCTTTTGTGCTGTTCTGCTCTGAAGAAGAGATTAGTAGATCCCAATTGCTACACTCTACTGATCCTCGTCTCTGTTTTTCAAAGAGTTTTCTAGTAAGGACCCCCTTGTTACATACACCAGAATTATTTTTCATGACTAGGTCTGAATCTGGTTTTCACTGTACACCCAAAACTCAGAAGCTTTCTTTTTGTGAACAATTTGTAGAGAAGTGCAAGAAGACATTAGGCCTAATAGCATTTCAGCTGTCAGCTGTGAGCAGGAGCTTTAATGCTCTAAGAGCCATGGATCAAAACATGGCACTTTGGATTGATTTCTAAGTAAATCCCCCAAAATAACAGGCACAAAGCTCTACATATGGAAAATGAGACTGCAGGTATGAGAACTGCTGCCTTACAGTTTTAGATGTGATGTATCATTAAAAAAGAAGCTGATCGTATTCCTTGAGAATGTCCCAGATGGCAGCCACTTTGAAATTAGCTCAAAAACCAGAGACACCTGAAGTCTTAATTGGGGGTAAGTAAAGGCAAACTTAATGAGCCATCTAATGGCTTCATAATCTTTATCAATATAGATCAGAGTGAGCATAAATGAAGCTGCTGCTTTAACAGATCTGCGGAAGACCTTTATAAAATACATAGGAGACAATGTGAGATGTTTTGACAAAGGTGATGAAACAAGAATTCCCAGAGAAGGCAGCTGCTACTTCTTCGTCATTGTGATTTCTTTTTCTCTTCCCTCCTTTTTTTTAATTAAAGTTTCCTTACCCAGGGGTATTCCCATTTTAGGTGTCTGTTATTTTGGTTGACAGCCAATAGTATTGTTTCGTGTGAATAAAGTAGGTTCTGGTTCATGTGTGTCTGTTTTAAATGAGACCACACACAAAGGCAGACCAGGGACGGGTGCAGCAAATGAACTTAATCTAGCGTGAGAGTCTATTTTTAGTGAATTAAAGTCTTTTGGTTTTAATATACAATGTGTAGTCAAGCACTTTGGACCTGAAAATGCTGAGCGTTTGCTATGACACACAACAGAAGTTCAGGGCTTGGTTAATGTCATTAGATAGTGTCAAATGATTGCTTTATACTAAGTGGGGGCCAGACAACTTTCCTGGACGGAGTCATTTGTCAATATCCTCTTCTGATGCCAATATAGAGCATTATTAGGGTTGCACACCAAACTATTTATTATAATGCAGCCTATTGAGCCACCTTTTGGGTAGCTAACTCAATTGAAAATGCCTAAGTATGCATAAGAAGCATGTAAAACACGTGGCATAGCTTGCTGCACAAATTGAGGTTAATTAGCTCAGCTGACTTGTCACCTTCCAACCTTACTACTTACATAGGTGTATTTAAAGCATCAGATTGTTACCTGTGCTTTTTCATCATCCTTTCTTAGTACTTTTGATATGCTACACATATATCCAACTGTTAAAGGGTAAAGTAAAATGTTTGACAGAAGTGTTTATCCCCCACATTCACGGGAGTGTAGAAAAGCGATATCTAGCAAGTATGAGTCTTTCCAAGGAGGTATTGAGTCTAAATTACATCTCCCTGCTTCTTGGAGGAAATTCCAAGTTGTAGGTTATAGGGTAGGCTTAGGTCTCTGTTCCTTTAAAACCCAATTCTTTGAATTCCTTACAACTAAATAAATCTTACTTTGACTTCATTCCGTGGCACAATGGGAGGTTTTCTCTTCAGACTCGAAGGAAAATGTTTGCAGGTGCCAAGTGTTCCGTTAGGCAGGCTGGGATTGTGATCTGGAAGATGTAGTTAAGGAGTTGTTGGGTTATCAGTCCCATCACAAGAGCAAAAGGGGATAGGTGTTACTGTACTTGAAAGGACTTGTGGACTGGAAAAGAGGCTCACGAGGAGCCATGTACAGATAGTTGCATAGACAACTTTGAAATTGCATGCAGCAGGCTGCAGTTCCTCTTATGATGGTTGGCTAATTTCCTAAAGGAGGATGATTGCAGGATTAGGTATTTCTCACACCAGCCCAGCAGTTCAAAGGTGGAGAGAAGTGCACAGCTGGGCCAGCATACCTGGAAATACCATGTTTGTCTTCAGACACCCGAGACAGACAATTCATTCTAATTTACATTTAGGAAAACAAAGTTAGCCATCGTTATTTGTAACTAGGCTTCTTCATGAATGAGTCTTGTTTCCCTAGCTGGAGAAGACCATCTCCAGTGTGTCAGAAAACCTACTAGGTCAGAAACAGTTACTGGTGCATGCTGTGTTCTGTTAATGTGGTCAGATAAAACTGTTCTGCATGTCTTTTGCCTGAAATGAACAGGGAAGAAAATTGTATGGACACCTTTTCTCTTTTGACTCACATTTCAAAACAGACGTGGTAGCAGTGTGTAATAAGCAGACATCGCTAAAAATACTGTACTCTACTGTAGTGCTGTCTTCCTCACTTACCAGAAATACAGAAGAGTGTTTCACGTCTCAGTTTGCAATGGATGATTTAGCAGAGTAATTTCCTTACACGTGTAGTGACAAAGATGGTGCAGGAAAAGTCCATAGATAGGTTGGGTTTTTGTTTTTTCCTTATTTATTTCAGGATATAGTTCAATGCAGTGTTTGTATACCTTGGGCTTAAATGGCACGTCTTTTACAGACATTACTGTTTGAGTGTACTGTTTGAGAAAATTCTGATTTGTGGTTGCAATTCTTTCTGTAGCTTTGGTTTTAACTAAATTTGATATTTGTGGGTGGGTACATAAGACAGAGTCTCAGGCTCATGCATCTCTTTTAGGGAAATTAATCCTGAAGAGGTAAACATTTAGAAGAAAAATATTTTTTTGCATCCAGCTAAAATGCAGAATGAGAAAATTCCAGGCAGAGTGCTACAATAGTTAATGGGTAGGCAATTATTTTGATGATTTACAGCCTTTTGTTGAAATACCATGGAACCAGTAATTGTTGCAATAAACATTTTTGCGCATTTAATTTTTCTGCAAAAATATGTAACATGAAAATTACCCGTTTTGCAGTAATTTACATATTTAAACATGCAAATCAGGCACAACACATTTGAGGATTTGCAGATTTTCAGTAGCTGTACGTATGACCTGTGCAGAAGAATAGGGGAGCTGGAAAAATAGGGGAGCTCAAAAAAAAATGTGCACTGTTGTCCTGGTGAGAGACTCGTGATAACAGATAGACACTTCTGGCATGGACGTGCTGCTTAGTGAGTGATCCTTTTGATGATGTTCGTGTCATAATGGTTAGGTGAGAGTAATGAATTTGTGCAAAGACAAGACACTTGGTATTGAATTTTTGCAGACGGTGGCGTGGTGTCTCATACCAATAGTGCTCCTCTCAGTGGTCCAATATATTGTTGTGTGCACAGGGTTTTGAGCTGTGTTATTGATAGTGTCAAGAAGAAATGCAGTGTTGTCTGCCATTGTTCTCCTCTTTGACTTCTGTTAGTATGCAGCTATGGAAAATTGTAGTCCACTTACAAATTGCATAGCCTTGTGTTAGGACTGGGAAAGTGCAGAAACAGTGGTACCACACATTTGCAGATGATGTTGTGGCATCCTTTTCTTCTGAAGCACGCCTTTGTCACCTGAGTAGGTAGATAGTGTTGGGAGAGCTCCAGAAGACAACTTCTGTCTCTGGAAATGGTTTATAGAAGTCTGAACATACCCAACACTTAAGGAAAACAATTGGCAGAATTACAATTCTGTGTTTTATGGAAGTAGATCATTGTTTTAATTCCTCCAGGAAGGAGAAAGAATTATTGCCTGGGTCCTTTAAGGCAGTTTGAGAGCCACATAAATGTTTTCACAGTGACTTGAAACTGAATTAAAGCCAGAGCAAGAATGTTTTTGTACAGTAACGTATACCTAATGCCAGAAACTTGATTAATATTACATCTCTTCCCAAACATGATCTATGTAACAACATGAGGTTTGCATTGGAATAGCTGGCTCGGGTTCACAACATTGGCAAGGCTCCCTTTTCTCCTTCTAAAAACAAAACTTCTTCCTTTCACTCTTATCTTCCTTCTTTGTTTTGGATAGTTCTATGAATACGCAATCACTTGCTTTATGCGGCACAAGCTCTGCAACATGCAGCATATGTGTACATGTGAGGTCCATGCCTTTTATCTTCCAGACACTAACATAAAGCAGAAGGGTTCATACAACAGTACTCTTCTGTCCCCGCAGTGGACTCCCCTGTTATCTCAAATATAAAGTGTATCTGCTGCAGGGATAATTTCCAGGAGGGCTTGATAGAGAAAGCTTTGCCTGTGGAGTCAGTAGTTGGCTGAACCCAGTCCTAGAATTCTGCTGCTTAAGCAGTGAAAGCCTAATTATTGTATGTAATATAAATTGGCTTCTGAATGCCTGGCTGGATGTATCCTATGGAAAATTTGCATGCATATTAATTTGTAGGAATACTTCAGAAAATTGCTAAAAATGCCATAAATTTTTGTTGCTCACTACAGTGTCAATTCCTGTAGTAAATGCTTCGTTAAACTGTAGTAATTGAGCACATCTGTGGCTTTACTTGATCAAAAATTTTTTTTAGCCTTTATTATAGCTTCACCTGGTACACTCACAATGTGCACAGTTTGCACTGGTTTGCCATAGGGATTCTTTATCACCGTTTCAAATGAGATTCCCTGAAGTCCCTGTATGGGATCCTGGGTGAATATTGGTGCCCAGGGTACAAGTACCCTGATGCAGGGAGTACTGTGGTGCATCCGTGGGGATCATGCCTGCCATAAGGTTTTGCTCTGCTGCCATGAATTGTATCAGTGGTTTAAAAACCCCCAGTGCTTGCAAGTTTTGAATGTAGTAGTTCAGTTACTTCGCATTTGATCATCACTGCTAACCAGATGACCCACAAGTATTTCACTCTGGGACTCTTATTGTTTCAGCTTAATAATAATTGCTTTGGAGGACGTGGCATTTTGGGAATGAATGTTCAGATAGATGTGGATAAAAGGATATCCATTTATTCTATTCGAAGTGTCTGAACACTAATAATTTACTTGCACTTTTAATTATTTGTTAGTAGTGCTCTTACCTTTGACTAAAAGCTGTCCTGGAAATACAGAGCTGCTTAAAGTAGCATAAAATAATCATAATTCAAGACGAGAAGATTTGTTTTAATAATGTGAGTTTTGCCACTTATGAATTGGGCTGCCTTTTTTTTTTTTTTTTTTTTTTTAATTTTCTTTCTGCTTTTTAATGAAATTATTGCTTCAAGGATGAAACTTTGATTTCATCATGAAATTACTTTTTCTTGAGGGAGAAAATAACTGGGAGCAGAATATTGGATGTCATCAGAGTCAGGATGGGAGACTGTAGCTGGGATGTACCTGTTTCTGGGCTTTGTAAAGCATAAGTTACACCTTTTCTGCTTTTCTGAATGCCTCAGAAATACCAAAGAACTGGCAGACATGAAGAAGAACATAATTTGCTGCAGGAAGACACAAAAGAATTAATAATAATTTTATTGTTAAATGAGATTTGGTCTCAGTAATATTTAATATGGAGTTTTTTGATTTTGAGTGTCTTATTGTTTACTTTCCTTTGAGAAGTGGGTTAGTTACTCTTCGACAATGAGATTTCTTTGGGGGCTTTTTGGTCTTTCCTGGTGAGTTAATCTTTTCACTGAACTGTCTTATTAGCTATTAGGGCCAGAGTTTAATCCTGTATTGTACTAAATAACTTGCTTATTGTCTAAATAACTTTTGTCTACATTTTTACTGAGATGGGAGCAAAATTATAGTCCAGGGAATTCTTCCACCCTCCACCCCCCCTTAAATAGTTAGCTTGTGACAGTGTTTTGTCATTGATCAAGTTAACGTTTTAACACTTGTACACGTACTATGTTAATGAATTTTGCAGAACTTACTGTTGCAGAAAGGTTTTTATACCGATCTGGCTGGATATAACAATATTCTAGGTGTTGGAAGAAACACATACTGATTTTTATAGAAACTGATACCAACTACTGTTTAACTAGACAGCTTGACTAGGACTGTTTTGCATCTACATCTCTCCCTTTTTATTGTGTTTTCAGGCTTTAAGCTTTTCCTGTGAGAGTGAACATTTTTTCTCTCCCATTTCTCTCTTCCCCCTTTCAAGAATCTTACAAATTAAGACAAAAGATAATTACTCAGAGGGTAAAACTGGCAGGGTTCCCACGACACTTAAAATTAATGAGCTGTTGCATATAAAATATACCTTGTCTCATGTTCCCTCTTTTTTTTCTCTTCTTTTTTTCTTTTTTTTTTTTTAGTAAACCATAGAAGTGCACAGGGTTTTTTGGCTTTTTGGCTGTGACTTACTGTTTCCATATGAACAGATCAGTATATATACAGTTTGTTCCCTCTGAAGGAAAATATCACCCGCAGTGATGAAATACATATTAACCAAGCTGCTATTGGTTGCTTATGCAATGTCTCATTAAAAACAAATAGTCATGCTTTGTGTATTTGCAGCACCTTCCATCTGATGTAAGAATTCCTTACAAAGGAGGATAAATGTATTGTCATGAACTCCCTGAGAGTGGTTGGCAATTACTATCAGTTTCGTTACTGGAAATGAGACACGGAGGTTGCATGACTTTCACGGAAACCACTGAGAAGTCCTTGGCTGGCCTGGGCAGCGCCAGTTGCTCCTGAGCTGAGGAGTGATGGAACCATGGAGAAATTTGCAGTGACTTCAGTGCTGATGGCTTTTCTCTTGTTCTTACTCGATTTATACAAGAGAGGAAGAAGAGAGGAGGAAAAGCAATCTCAATATTTGATTTTTTACATAATCTGCTTCAACACTTACAACTGACTGAATATGATGAGTGACCTGAATAACGGATTTGTCTAATAGCTTGCTGGTGTTTTGGCTTTTGGAGGTGTGGTGGGGGAAGGCAGAGAGGTGCTTGGGAAGGTTTGGAGGTAGGTAGGATTGTTGGTTGCTTATTATTACTGCTATTACTGTTGCTACTAATGTAATGCTAGAGGACATCTGTAGAGACAGCTAAGCTTCACAGTTCAGACAAAAAGATATGTATCGTAGGTATATAATGCTTAGTGACAAAAGAAGGCTCTCATTTCACAAGAAAACAATAACGTCGTTTAGTGAATATTCCCAAACAGATGGTGTGTGCAATAAATATGATTTTTTGACACTTGTGCTACTCAGTATTTCTAAATTTTCTTATTTATGTTCTTTCCTAAACCATGGCAAAAAAGGCAGGTGCAAATACCAGGAGTAGAGGAGGCAGGAGGGCACTTGCCATTGTGGGTGTCGGATCACACGCCTTGTGTACCTCTCAAGTGCTTCTCTGAAGAAGCACTCTGACATAAATTCACCTCATTTTTGATTAACAAACAAACAGAGAAATGTGGCATGTTTATTTTTAACCCCAGCTTTTCTCATTCCCTGACAACAAAAGAGCAGTGGCTATTAATTAATTTACACAGAAGGACGGGAATAAAACTTGCTGAGATAGACTTGTATATGTTTGTAATAATATTTACTATAAAAAAATAGGGTTTCTGTTCTGTGCCTTCTTATCCCTTCACTTCAGCAGAAGGCTAGGGCACTCAGCCTACATCCCAGCATTACTTTATGTGACATGTTCCAAACCAGTTTTAGTATTTTCCTGTCTTTGCAGAAGTACCTTTCTCTATTTGCAGCTTGTCTGTCAGTTTGGTTCAGCAGTTTGGGTATTGATAAAAACAAAACATGCTTTTTCATGGAATGTTTCCTTTCTTTTATGTTAATGCAAAAAAAACCCCTCTTTCTGTTTAGGCTATGTTTAGAATTCCCTCTCTGCAACAGCAAAAAAATAATTAAAACTGTCATAAATAAAATTCAAACTGGTAGGTCTATATTTAGGTCAGTCAAATCAGTAATATACCTTGTATGCTTAAATTTGGATATTGAGGGTAGCGTGTGTTAACAAGCAAAGGAAATACTTTAGTAAATCTGTTCAGATAAAGAAATATGCAAAACAGTGCTTCTATTTCTGTATTGATTTTACTTCAGCTACAAGAAGATACTAACTAAATATCCAGCACTGACAGCAGAGAAGGTTGGGTTGTTTTGAATGAAGAGTTTTGTCTTGTATGTTTTTTTTGTTCTTTTCCTTTTTTTCCTTAATAGTCTGATTTTCTTTCTCCTCAGTTTTCAATGGGTCCAGCAAATCATCGAAGGAGAAAGAACCTGCTCAAAAACACAAAAGCAAAGAGGCCACACCAGGGAAGGAGAGGAACAGCGAACATAAGGCTGAAAGCCGAAAAGATCAGGCTGCTGCTAATCACCATCCTACTACAAACACTGGCTCCTCTACGAAAGGGCTTACTGCTAGCAACCACCACACTCTTCATAGATCGGCTCAGGACTTAAGGAAACAGGTAATGAATTGTACCCTACTGCGGACACATGGGAAATGCAGACTTGTAAGGTGCTAGCTCCATTTTCCACTGCCTGGCCCAGAGCAAACATGGCAATCCTTGAAAGTGTGCTCTGGAGACAGCAGGGAGTTAGTTTTCAGTGAGACAGAAAGAAGGAATAAAAAGAAGTGTGATACCTACATGGGAAGTCAATATGATAAAACATGCTATACAAGCCTGTCTTTATATTACACACTGTGTATATATGAAAGACTAAAGTTCACGTCACAATTTATTAAACCTTTCTAACTGGCACTCTTGCTGGCCTCTCCACTGACAATGCAAAGCTGGCAGCACATGGAAGAATGAACTCTTTTTGTGTATGGCAGGTCTGCTTGGGTTACCTTAGGGGCTCACTGGCTTTGTAGAGAAGCTGACGTTGCTCTCAGGTATCTTGTGTTGCATGTGGGCAACACAAACCTTGGAGTCTGCAAAAAAATGTTTTGCCTTATGCATAAAGAATGTGCTGCAGGATATTGCCTCCTTCACAGTGGCTATACCAGGTGGGGAGTAATTTAGAGTTTCATGTTACCTGTTTGAAAACCAGCAAAAAAATTCAGCAAGAAGGTTTGTCTCAGCCTGACTCGTGGCTGTTTAGCCACATGTTTAGAGTGTGGAAGTTTGGCAGACCAGTCTTCAGTGGTTGGGAGTGGCATTTGGGCAGGATGCATTTCCATCTATTTTTGATGATTGGATCAAAGGGCTACTAAAATAACAGGGTCCTGTGCTAGGGTAATGCTGTACAGAAAGTTTGCTGCCTTTTTTTTTTTTTTTCTTCTTTCTTCTTCAGTGGTTAATTCCCAACAAGCCAATTACAGCCAGTCTTTATTTGCTGGCATCTAAAGGTTTTCTTCTAAGTAGTCTGGCCTGGACTTCAGCGGAGCTGGAATTGCCACCTTGTAGAGCCATCAGTGCCTTAAATGGCACCTCTCAGTCACAGGCTTGGAAATTAAAATGGCAAAAAGAGGAGCGATGCTCTTGCCAAGGAAGTCTTTCATGCCTTGTACTTGCACTGGATTTGTGTTACCTTCTTGATCAAATTTGAGATCCTGAAAGTTATCTACAGTGTGTATCTCTGTACCTCTTTAAGACTTCCATTCTTCCCCCCCCCCCCCCCCCCCCCAATTTTGCTTACTTAGTTATCAGCTTGAATTCCTGCCTTCTTTTGCATCCTGTCTGCTTTCTTTTTTATGACTACTAGCATCCTATGGTCCTTGCTGTGACATGCTCTGCCATGACCTCTTCATGTTGAACAGTTTTCCCAAAACATAAAGATGCACTTCATATTTAATTTATTTATACTCACCAGAACACTTGTGTGAAACGCTTTAAAGTTTGCATCAAAGTGTGGATGGTTAAAATCCTTGTGAAAGTAAACTGTTGTCACTTGTGAAGGTAGTTCTTGGAAAGGAAAAGACAGGTGTAGAAGACTTTTCTCCAGGATCCAAGTGGGTTTTGTTCTGTAGAATTACTGGTAGATGTTTCCAGCAAAATGGAGAGAAACTCTAAAGCAATGCAGTACAAGTAACAGTCATGCCACACAGGCGCCTCACAGAGTGTGGTCCTCAAGCTTCAGAAAATAAGGGTCTGTAAGCTGAAATGATAATTCTTTAGATTTAAATTATTATTTTTTCTTTTTAGAAAAGGTCTGGCATTTCAATTTTCTACTGTAACCCACAGGAACATAATTACTTTCTTACTACTTTTAATAAAAATGTGGCTGTAACTAATTAAGAGTGGATTATGCATTTTTGCCTGACAGACTTAGCTTTGTGCAAAACATTAGACCTACCAGTTATGGTGACATTGCTAAATTTCCTGCCCTTGTCCTGAGTCTTTGTTGACTTCTTCAGTTTTTTCCAAGAGGAGATTTGCTTTCCCGGGGTGCCAGCCTCATGTTCCTCCTATTTAGAGTATGATTTTGCTGCTTGTTCATGTGTATATACACGGACATTTATTTATGTGTGTGGTTTCGTTTTGTTCAGTCTTACAGGAAATAAAGGCAGAACACTAGAAATCAACTGAAATTATATTTTTTCTTATCTTGCGTTCCTTCGTTTTCTAGTGTGCCCTTGCACTTGTCATATGTTCCCTCACTTCTTCTTCCTCCCTTTCTGTCTTCCCGAATCCTTTACTTCAGAGGGCCTGTGGGCAGAGGAAATGTAGTTCAATGGGGCCCTCTCTTGGACTAATATGGTAATTTAGTTCGTAAAATTCATACCAAGACTGAAGTATTTTTATGAATGAATTCAAGATCAGTTGCATAACTTGAATTTGTTTGGTTCCGGAACTGTTGTTGGTATTGCTAATTTTGCTGTTGTTGCTGTGGTTGTTATCTAGCAAGTTGTTTGCTGGCTCTAGTTTGTGTATGGGTGTTTGTGTCTGGAGGCTGTATCCTAGGTGCTGTGCAAAAGTGTGTATGCAAAGCAGTTCAAATCCAACAAACAAATTGCTCCAAGACTATGTGCTAGTCCCATTTGATTTTGAAAAGTTTTGAAAGCAAAATCTAAAATCTATTGTACTTTTACTACAAGGCAGGTGTTCAGTAAAGTGGAGAAAAGAGTGACCTGAAGACTAACGAATGTCAGCAAAAATGAGAAGATAGCTGAAAAGCAAAGATAAGATTATTCATATCCCTAGTTTCACCTTTAGCTCAAGACTTCAAGTCATGTAATGTTAATGGCACTCACCTTGT
Source organism: Psittacus erithacus (assembly GCA_009867235.2). Classification (NCBI taxonomy): domain Eukaryota; kingdom Metazoa; phylum Chordata; class Aves; order Psittaciformes; family Psittacidae; genus Psittacus; species Psittacus erithacus. The sequence goes on from WYDI02031638.1 coordinate 91,893, forward strand.
TACTACAAAGTGACCTGCTTAGTGAATAAAGGAAAGCCTGTAGGTGTTGTCTACCTTTGACTCCTTTTCTCACAGCATTCTCCTGGAGAAACTTGCTGCTCATGGCTTGGATGGGTGTACTCTTCACTGGGTAAAAACTGGTTGGATGGCTGGGCCCAAAGAGTGGTGGAGAATCCAGTTGGTAGCCAGTCACAAATGGTGTTCCCCAAGGTTCAGTATCGGGGCCAGTTCTGTTTAATGTCTTTATCAATGATCTAGTTGAGGGGATCGAGTGCAATCTCAGGAGGTTTGCAGACAGCACCAGACTGGGCAGAAGTGTTGATATCCTTGAGGATAGGAAGGCTATACAGAGGGATCTGGCTGGCTTGTGCTTAGGCAGCCAAGAGGCCAACAGCATCCTGGCCTGTATCAGCAATAGCGTGGCCAGCCGGAGTAGGGAACAGATCATCTCCCTGTGCTCAGCAGTGGTGAGGCCACGCCCCAGATCCTGTGTTTAGTTCTGGGCCCCTCCCTACAAGAAGAACATTGAGGTGCTGGAGCCTGTCCAGAAAAGGGCAACAAAGCTGGTGAAAGGTTTAGAGCACAAGTCTTATGAGGAACCGCTGTGGGAACTGGGGTTGTTTAGTCTGAAGAAAAAGAGGCTCGGGGGGACAGTTCAGTTCAAGATTTGGCCCCGAGACATGTAAGCTTTCATTGTGTGGAGGTATTCTAACAGTTCTAAACGGTTGTGATAAGTTGCTGTTTTGTTAATGAAAGTGGTTTTCCAGAGTTTTCTATCTTGTCAGTTTTAATTCTGGCCTAAAGGTGTTGGTGCATATTTTCCTTTGAAGAGGAGGAGCTGCAAGGATCTTGCCTTTCTCCATGAGTACTTTCTCCGTGACTGTATTTCATTCTGAGGCCCTGTGACCCCACCCCTTGCTGAAGGAGTGCCCCTGATGGCCCTTCAGGCTTTTGGCCCCAACTTCTTCAGAAAAAATCCTAGGAAGGATGGAGCGACAAGATACTTCCATGTAGCCTGAGTGCTCACTCCGAGGTGTTGACTTGCACAGTAATATGGCTATGGCCTCTTTAAAACCTCTGAAAGCCTCCTGTAGAGGAGACTTCACAGCATACATTGACAGTTTCTTCCAGTGTTTTTGTTTTCTATTAAGGAGCAAGTTTTCCGAGTTGTGTCTCAGATTATTGTTGTAGACAATTAAAGTGTTTTTTTTTCCTCTCACTCTTCCCAGCACGCATGGAAAGAGGATTTACTGCCCTTTTTCAGAGATGCCCCTTATGCATCAGAAGACTGTTACAGAGTTGTCCCATAGTCATCCTACAGACTAAATAAGCCCTGCTCCCTGGGATTTTCGGTAAAGATCGTATTTTCCAAGTACATCAGCACTTTGTGCCCCTTTAGACTTGCACCACTATCTGTATTTTTTCTTACAGTGTGAGCCCAATTCTGGGTCCAGCCCTGCTTGGGAAAGCCTGTGTTCCTGTGCCTTGCTTTTGATGTTCTTAATGATAGGTCTCAAAGCGATTTGCGTGCTTTGTACTGCCATCGAGTTCTGCAGCTCACTGTAGTCCCCAAGTGTTATTCTTTCCCTACATGTATTTGATTTGTTCTTCCTAAAATTAGCACTTCCTCTTACTGTAGAAATGTTCTGAAATAAGTTCTGCAAGATTGCCTTTGATTTAGGCCTTGTCTCCAGAGTGCTTACAGCCCCTTCCAGGTGTGTGTCACTGACAAATTATACAATAATCCAAGTTACTGATGGAAATACAGTGTAAAACTGAGGCCAAGACAAATCCCTGCAGAAATTCACCTGAAATGCCCTTCCAGGATGGCAATGAACTATGACAACAGCAGCTTCTCTTGAGGATGACTTTATTTAGTCCTCTGTGAAACCACTTTAGAGTAATTATGCCTGCAACATATCTCAGGAGCTTGTTTGATGGAACATCATGTGAGACAGTGACTGGAGCCCTACTGAAGTGGAGGTGCTTCTTTACCTACTCAGCCAGGTGTCTGTCAGAAGATGATTAAGCTAGCTTGATGTGCTGCTTTGGCAAAACTGTGGGTGGGTTTTTTTGTTTGCGTTGGTTTTATTATTATTATTCCTATTTTTAACATGATCTTCTTACTGTTTGTGTGTTTGCAAATTAACTGTTTGATGATTTGCTCCAGAATGATTTTAGGGTTTGAAGTTAGGTAGGCTCTGCCTGCCCTCAACTTATTTCCAGGAGCTATGCCCTAAGTCATTTAGGTGCATTTTAGCTTGCTGGGGTTGCCTTCCTAGCTCTTTTGCTGAAATTGGTTATGTTACATATCTGGTAAGTATTCAGCCAGTGGTATTTTTGGCAAAGGCTAATGCAAAGAAGACCCAACGCTTTAGCCAAACTGTTGGATTTGTTTTCCTTTCTTGTGTTGTGGTTCATCTGTGCTGTTCTTCTTGGTCTTTGTATTTTTAAGGCATTTATAATTTTTTTTCTGTTTTATTTTATGTCCCTTGCTAACTGAAGTTTCCTTAGCTCCTTAGCCTTTCTGATTTTACCCATGCATGCTTTTGCTGTTCCTATATATTTGCCTTTAGTCACATAATTGTATTTCTACTTGTTACTGTGATTCTTTTCTAATTTTCCAGTCATTAGATAACCTTGTGAACATATATAATGGCTGCTGCTTTGTGCCCTTCTTCTGAGTGGGAATTACTTCGGTTTAGTTTTTTTGCAGGTGTTTTTCTGTTTTGTTTAGTTTGTCCCTTTTTTGTGTCTGTTGTCCTTTCTCTGCTGTTGTCACATCTTACAATTGAAAACTCATTTCATGATCACTGTCACTCAGATTACTTTCCCTTTCCAGTTCTCAATCAATTCTTCTCTATTAGTCTAGATGAAATCTGTAATCAATGTTTCTGGCTATTTATAAAGCCAGAGATGTTCAACGCTTGTTCTAACTGCTGCAGGCCAGAGGCAGTGTCTCAGCAGCACTCTACCTGTGTCCACTCTGTGGCATGAATAAGTGCTGTAAATGTCAAACCCAGGCCCCCATTTCAAATACAGAGGACTGCCTAAATTTCAAGGGAAATGGGTAAATGCATTTCTGTTAGCAAATGTTTGCTTTCCAGATGATATATTCTATGTCTTTGGAAAGCTCAAGATAAAATTTGTTTCATCAGTTAACTGGATTTTCCTGAAGTGTTTCTACCATAGAAACACAGGAAAGGCAGGAATATGGATGGGTTTTAAAAGGGTTTTACACCTGCTCCAGCTTCTGGAGCACAGAGGAGAAAACTCACACAGTAAATAAATGTGTGCACATAAGTATATGTGTGTATGCAGAATCCTCAGGTTCCAGTTCCTCTTCTGTAACGCGAGACCATATCATGATCTTTTCAGTTGCTATTTGATCCCTATTTTATAACATTTTGTCCCTACTTTCTAAGTGACTACAATTGTTCCATTTATTTGAGAGAATCTGCCATGCTTGCTAATTTGGCAAGGATTTTGAAATCCCACAGGGAAGTATTATAACTTTGCAGGAATAGTGTCATTCACCCAAGTGCTGGTGAGGGGATGATTGTGCTGTATGCTTTCACACTTTGAGCACTTTTATCAATGTTCCTGATTTTTGGGTGTGTTTTTCTTCACTCTCTGTAGTTTAAGGAGGAGAGAAGATAATGCTTAAACTTGTTTAAATGTTGAAATTTGTTTGAGGTTTAAACTTGAACTTAGTTTTCTTAGTAGTGGGGCTCAGCTTTGACAGTGCTGAGCCGTCACAATCCCTTCAAAGCTGAGGATTGCTTTCCATGCATAACATGTCTCATAGTTAAAATAGAAATTTTAGTTCCATAGCTCGATATTCAATGTCTAATAGAAAGTAGAGGAGTCCAGCAGTACTAATTTTGCAGTGACACATTCGTGATTGGTGAATATGAGCTAATAAAATGTGTGTCAGCAAAACTGCCCAGACACTAAACTTTAAAAACATGCATTGAAGTACTCTATGCATTTTTATTTCAAATTAGTGTCTTCAGCAACAAGATGCCTCCCAAGATTTCATGTGTATCACAAACTACATCATTTATGGCCGTCCTGAGCTGTTGGGTGCATGTGTTTGATATTTCTTTTTTTATATATGTATGTATAGACAGGAGGTTGTTTTGAATCTCAGTATGTGCTTTTTGCAAAACATGCCCATTCCAGTTAGAGTAGGTTGTGTACACTGGCTCGTTTGTCTGCTAAGTAGTAGTAAACTGTGTGTGTACTTTAATGGAAGTTGGATAGGAGAGAGATAGTGTGCAAGGGTCAGTAAAAGAGACAGTGAAAGGAGTCAGGACTGCAGAATACGGTCTTCCAGTGATTGGGATGCTGTGGCTGAATTGTAACTTTATTAATTTACTTTTCTGTTTTCTGTTTCCTTCATTCTGCTCCCCATGCAACACTCCTGGCATTGCAGGTTTCTAAAGTCAACGGAGTCACTCGAATGTCATCTCCGAGTGCAAATGCAGCCAGTGCCAAAAAGATGAGAGAAGTCAGACCTTCACCGTCCAAAACTGTGAAGTACACTGCAACAGTGACAAAGGGAACTGTCACATACACCAAAGCCAAGAAAGAACTGGTCAAGGAAACCAAACTAAATCACCACAAACCCAGTTCACCTGTCAACCACACAATCTCAGGGAAAATAGAAAGTAGCAATGCAAAAACCCGCAAACAGGTGCTATCCCTTGGAGCATCCAAGTCTAACAATACCGCTGTTAATGGTGTAAAAGTCAATGGCAAGTTGAACCAAAAGACATGCACTAAGGAGGTGGGGAGACAGTTAAGGGAGGGGCTGCGCAATTCGAAGAGGAGGCTGGAAGAGACAAATCACATAGACAAAATACAGTCGCCCACCAAGAGAATGAAAGGGGCTGTCAACTTGGCAGAAGCTGCCACCAAAAAGGCAGCCGTAGAAAAGCCTTTGCTGAATGGACACCTTAAAAAGGAAGTGCCAGAGAAGAGTTTGGAAAGAAATAGGCCGAAAAGAGCCACTGCTGGAAAGAGTACGCCAGGGAAACAAGCACATGGCAAAACTGAAAATGCCTCCTGTGAAAATCGTTCTACCTCTCAAGCGGAGTCCTTGCACAAGCCACAAGACTCAATGGGAAAGCACGAAAAGGGCAGTAGTAAGTCTGGGTGGGGGATGCTGGGGGAGATTCCCATCCTTAGGCCCTCCACCAAGGAATTTCATGACCCACTGATATACATTGAGTCAGTCCGAGCTCAGGTAGAGAAGTATGGGATGTGCAGGGTGATTCCTCCTCCAGACTGGAGACCTGAGTGCAAGCTAAATGATGAAATGCGGTTTGTGACACAGATTCAGCACATACACAAGCTAGGCAGGCGCTGGGGACCCAACGTGCAGCGGCTGGCCTGTATCAAGAAGCACCTCAAATCTCAGGGCATTACCATGGACGAACTCCCACTCATAGGTAAGGGCTGTGGTTTCATTGGCCTTTTGCCGCTGCTTGTTAGTATCCATATACAACTTCATGCTCCGTTTGCCTTTATGCTTAACAAACCCCTGTTCAATTAACACTGCAGAGCTCTGGACCTCTGTATCCACCAGTCAGGCACGATGCAGGTAGGTTGTTGCTTTCCAGGAAGATTTTATATTGCCACTTTCCTCCTGACAGCTCTGTATTTCACCCAGGGAAAAAAATGTTATGTGGGGCCTTGGTCACCAGGTTTCAGGATCTTCTCTTTTCCCTGCTGTTTGTTTTTGTAGGTAGCGCAGCTATGGATATTGATAGCCTTGGTTTAAATGGTGCCTCAGAATATTTTTCAGACCTTTTCAAATATGTTTTCCAAATCCAGGTTGCAATACTGCCAAGCTTTAATACATTCCCTCCCCCCCACCTTCCTCTTCCTTTAAAAGCATTTAACCAAGGGGGAAAGAAAACTGACTTCTGTTTGGGTACTCAGACACTTAAAATCACAAATTTGCAGTGACCTGCTGACATTTAACAACCATTAAGTGTCAAGAACAGGCAGTAAAATGTGGTTGATTGCAAAATGGAGGTTTCATTATTTCTCCCAGCAGGTGTCTGCCAGGGCTAATGCCTGAGTGAGAATCACTTATTTAACAGAATTCTTGGTTTATGGTCTGCTGTCAAATATGACACGTGATAAAAATGTGACAATAGTTTGTAACAACATTACAACAGCAGCATACAAATGAACTATTGAATGAGCCACCTCCTTTGCGGCCCTACTGCCTTTGCAGCCATGACAGAGTAACAAATTTGTGTTTTTAATTTTTGTTAGCCCTTCCCTTTGTTTTTTGAAGTGTTTTGAGTCAGAGCTCACAGGACCTGCATGTTGCAACTGAAGGCTGGAGTTTTGCCTTTGAGGCATTATCCGATCACAGGCAGCTATCAACACTAGGTGGATTAAAGCACATGCTTTTCTGTTTAAACTGTTCACAACACTTCTTCCTCCCCCTCACTCCCCACCCAGTTTTCAAACTTTATTTTATATCACATATGGTAAGTGAATGAAAATGCATAAAAGAGCACAAAGAGATTGCAGAGTTTATGGTGAACTGATCCAGGGCACAACAGGGAAGTGACAGAATTTAAGGAGGAGGAATGAGGGTTAGCGCTCTGTTGCAGTAGCCATGCAAAAACGTTCGGGGAAATCTGAAAATTAAAATCACTCAAGCAGCAATAAGTGAACATTTTTTATGCCTAACGTATGCAATAGTTGTATGCTAATAGAGAAGAATAATGAATTAGATTTACATTGGCAAGAAAGAGAAGAAAATGTGCAAGACAGCTCCATTAACACTCCTGGAACAATGTTAACTTTTTAATGAAATACCTTTACTTGGCATTAGGATGGCATTACTGTTAATTATTTGTATTATTTAAGCACCTAAGAGCCTAATAGACAAGGATTCTATTCTGCTGGGTGCCATATAACCAGAGCATACTGCGGTCTCTTATAAAATGTATATCCTATGTATCCTTTCTGCAGTTAATTTCTTACCTATCTTGTATTTTAAACTAAAATGGAGAAAAGAAGCTGGAGATCACCCAAGATGAGAAATCTGTTGGCTCCAGCAAGAAAGATAAAATAATCTGTGGTGATAAATGCACACTTATTTAAGTAGACATGCGTACATGTCCCTCCTTTCGTGGCCAAGTCACATTTTCATTGAAGTAAGTGGGAGTTTTGCCAATGACTTGTGTAGTGCCAGGGTTTGATATTAAATGAAAGATCTAAGATTTTTTTTAAAATGAGGTTGCGCGCTGGGCAATTTTAAAATATTCCTAACCTTGTGAAATTAAGACAATTAAAAAAAAAAACAACAAACCAACCAAAAGCAGAGATGCTGTTTCTGCATAATATGTGCCAGGTCTCCTATTTAAGCCATTTTGCTGCAGGTGTTTATAAATGGGGTTAAAACTACTTTTTTTAACTCCCACTTCACTTCAGCCTTTCAAGAAAAGTTTAAGCAACATGTTTAGGTCAATCCTGGAAAACATCAGCCTGAGATATAAATGCTTCCAAAAGTTATGACTATGTGAAATGGAATTGTAATTGAGACCATTTTGTAAGCCATAGCTGTAGCTGGCCCTGTGAAGGACCTGCTAGATACGCGAGGCACTGTTTGAATGATGTGCTACTCGAGCTCTAATATTGCGGAGTGATTATGAGCAATCATTTCCTTGATGCAGGAGAAAACACATTTCTTAAATAGCTCATAAACAGTGTTGAAACTAGGACCTTAAGGTGGGTGTACACTGTTTGTCCCACTAGAGAACATGGATAATGTTAAACCTGAACCACACTTGTTTTGAAGTTGGGAGTATGTTGTTCAACTTTATGTAGGTCACTGAACCTGTTGAGATGGAAAGTCATCTTGAATTATGCCTTCAGCTTATTTGTGAACTGTGCATATAAAATACTAGACCAAAAAAGTAGCAGCCTGTAATAGAGGCCACCTTGAAAGTTATTTTATGGGAAAGACTTAAAGAGGAAATAAAGAAAACCTTTCAAACTCGGGTTGCTTGTTCTAAATTTTCTAATGGTGTTTCCCTTTTCTCAGCTTCAAGACTTAACCATTTTGATGAATACCCGCGTCACCCCCCAAATTATTAAATTTAATGTATCTGCTTCCTCATAGCCCTTGACTTCGTACCCTTGTCAAATGCTCCTCAAAGCTGTACTCTTGGATTCTTTCCCCTCTGTTCACACCTTTGCCCAGCGCTGTGCGGGCAGCATTAGTGAGCAGCATCTGGTGCTGCTCTGCTTCAAACCATAGCCATTGTCATCCCAAAATCTTGCATGCAGGTTTACACTGCTGAGCCTCCCTCTTCACTGGATTGGCACATGTGGTGGAAGAGGAGAAAGCAGAGGGAAGAAGGAAAATTGGGATCAGCTGTGAAGCATCTGGGATGCAGCTCAGGGTAGTTTGAAGAAAGTAATGCAGCTTGCACTAGGAAGCAAGATGCTGTAGCATCCTTAAAATGATGTAGCTGTGCATCTGGCAGTAAATGTTTACCATAACAGTGCTTCTTGCACTTCCCTGTTGTCTGATAGCATTTTTATATGCTCTGAAACAGCGATGGTATAGTGATATTTTACTTTTCTCAAAGAAAAAGGTGAAGGAGAGACAATGTGGCATCAGCAACATCAATGCAAATTTTGTATTAATTCTCTTTTTTCTCCAGCAGTATCCTGTTGAATTGTACGTGGTCTTTGGTACATTTCTTCACTCTTTCTAGTGATGATTTGTTTTTGTTCTGTGAGAATATTTATGATGTTTCTTTTATTGTTCCTTGTCCATTTGGCTGCTTTTTATGCTGCAATTTGTATAATTCTCCGTTTTTATTTTTTGTCTGGAGTTTGGAATGTGCTTGTCATCTTAAAACGTAGAAAAACATAATGGAGTATAAAATATGGATGGCCTCAGACTGGAAGAATAATGTGTCTGGAACTTCTCAGTGCAGTTGCAGGCACCAACCCCAAACAACTCTCTGCCTCCCTAGGCTTTTTTTTAAGGATTTTTACCTCTAGTGAAATTAATGGTGTTACTGTGCTCCTTTTAAATACTGACCGTATTCAGGGTGTTGTGCAAATGTGATTCACCTCCAGAAAGGATAGATACTTTTCTTTTTGGCTGCCAGTACTCATCCTGACGCTTGTTTTGATTTTTTCCTGGTATAAACCAGGCATAGGACTGCTGGCAGGCGAGGGGAGAGTGAGAGAATGCGAGCTTTTAGAGAGCTGGGTAGCTCTCATCTCCCCGGCCACTGGGTAATGACCAGGGAAAAGATGCGTGTCAGGAGGTATCGGGGAGGAGAGTGGTCTGAGGAGACAAGGGAGCAAAACTTGTGAAGGAGAGCTAATTTAACCATTGCAAATGGCAAAATAGGGGCAATTCTGCTCTGGTGCCCAGGTGACTGGAGCTGTAAGAGTGGCATGTCCCGTATGTGCCCGGTTAGCCACTTGATGTGAGCTGCCTGCAGCTTTCCTAACCTGCTCCTGTGTTTCCCTTTCCTCTCCTCTGCTGCCTGGCACACGTGGATCCCAGGAGGCTGCGAGCTCGACCTGGCCTGCTTCGTCCAGCTGATCAACGAGATGGGGGGGATGCAGCAAGTGACTGACCTCAAGAAATGGAACAAGCTGGCAGACATGCTGCGCATCCCCAAAACTGCACAGGACAGGCTGGCCAAGCTGCAAGAAGCCTACTGCCAGTACTTGCTCTCCTACGACTCCCTCTCCCCTGAGGAGCACAAGAAACTGGAGAAGGAGGTCTTGCTGGAAAAGGAAATCTTGGAGAAGAGGAAAGGACCTTTGGAGGGACATTTGGAGAATGCCTACAAGTTCCATTCCTTGCCCCGGTTTGAGCCCAAAAACGGACTCATCAACGGTGTGGTTCACAAAAATGGCTTCCGCAACAAGTTAAAAGAGGTCGACGTCCCACTGAAGACGGGCAGGCGGCGGCTCTTCGCTCAGGAAAAGGAGACCACGAAGGAAGACGAGGAGGAGGAGGAGGAGGGAGTTCTTAGTGACTTACACAAGTGTATATACAAGGTAACAAGGCAGGCTCTGCCCATTTTGTTTTGCAGAACTGGTGATGCTGCTGTCTGGGTGGCATCTGGGTGCAAACCCAGCTGGCTGAGGGGAGCTGATGGGCTGCAGTGCCACCCCTGAGGCAGCAGCACAGCCAGCAGCTATTGTAGCCGGGCAGTCTGGTGGCTTTATCCCGATCTGCCTGGCTCCTGCGGGATGTCTGGAAAAGCTGGAAGGTGTTATTATCATCACGAGATGCACTGGGCTCTACTCCCCTTCATCTCCTTGTGAGAGGCTCCCTGAATAGCTCTACCCAATTTTCCTTGCAGACAGTGTTTATTTTCATTTTCTAGTGACATTTAAAGTAGTGTTCTGCTTTCTTATTGCTGCTTCTTGCAAGTCTGTTGTTGAGCAAAGTAGTGCTCCATATCAAAACTAACATCACTAGAAATACTACTACATTTAGAAAGGGCAAATTGAAATGCAAATAGTATTTTTATCCATGATGCCAGATTTTGCTCAGCACTAACAGTCACATGGACGCTTAGTCCTCCACATATCAAGTACATCCATTTACAAAGGAATGCTGACTAACTGTATTTTATTTGGCAGTCTCCTACTCTAGAGCAGGACTTGGCACTGCAACTCCCAGCTCAATTTTGAATTGTGTTGAATTGTGTAGCTGTGCTCTGAGAGAAATATACCATTGAGTGTCTGTGCCCAGTAAAGGAATACACTGTTCTTCCCCTTCCAATCTCACTTCCATCACCAGGAAATGAAGCCAGATAGCCCAAAGTGGCTTATTGTTAAGCTATTTAGGGACTACATGAGCTCATGACTTGAGCTTTAAGAGCTTGCTTCAGGTTTCTTTTGCAGCCTGTTACGATTTGTCAGCCCAAAAATTCTTCTGCTCAGGAACTCTGGCCTCAGTTGCACCTTTGAAAAGGAATCTCTTTGCCATGCTGCTGTCAGAGAGAAGCTTATCTAATGACAATAGCATTTGTGAATAGTGAAGTGGCATTTTTTGGTTCATATCCTGTGCTTAATGATGTTAAATGAAAAATTTGATACAACTTACCCTGACTGCTGAATGAACAACCTCGGGCTTAGCAGGGAAATGCCTCCATCTTCTTTTCCAGTGCAAGTCCGAAGTTTAGAAGATAGAAAGTAACTCAGAAAGCAAGGTTGGAGTTTGTGAGAAGTATAAGGCTTAGAAAATAAAAAAAAGGCTAGCAAGCAAATTGCAGCTGGCATAAGCAGCCTGAGTCTCGTGAGCCCCAGGCCTTTATCCCAAAAGGCTGAGAGCTCCCAAATTGCTGCTGCTGCCTGAAGAGCACTGGCAGTACTGACAGCATCGGACTCCATGAGTCCAACAATACCTGGTGGGAATACTTTTGTTTTGAGCTTAGAAGCTTGTTAGGGACAAGCATCACTGAGCCTGCTGACTGCTGCTCTCCCCACCCGCCAAGGCAGCTGCAGCACATGGACCTGCTCAGACAACACCTCACATTGCCACACTGGTGCCAGCGGCTTCCCGGACACTGGGACTTGCTCATTTGAATCCCATCCCATGGTCATCTGCAGTGTAGAGACCAGGGACTGCTGTCACAGGTGATAGACCAAGGAGAAAATGGGGAAGCAAATCTGTGATGGGTTTTCATTCTCGTAGCTCCTGGGGGAAAGCCCTGTAGAAGGATCGATGCGTGAGAACTGGTTATGCCACACAGAGTAACCTCAAGATGTAGAAATAAACTAAGCAACGATGTTGGTGCACCAGAGTAACCCACTGAGAGGAAGTCATGCTGGCTAACAGGCATAGCAGAGGGTACTTCATGGGGGTTTAGGAAACAAGCCTTTTGATCCTACATTCTCTGTTTTTCTTGAATGATGGTATCCCCCTCTGTGTGTGTGTCTGTGAAGGAGAGATGGTTCACTACCTATTAACGTGTTTCTGAGAAAATCTGAAATTTGTTTACCAGAAGATATCCTCGCATTACAGTTTCCACAGATGATGCCATTGTAATGGTTGCCTTCTAAAGCACATTGCTAATTCTAATTAAAAAACCCCAACCACACGCAACCCCCCCAAAAAAACCCCACCCACCCTTTGGTAAATGCCCAGGTCAATAGACTGAGGGCTGGAGGAGAACATCGTAATCATACGCTGTAGTCCAGTTTAGGCTATAAAGTCTATGCTTCAGACCATGAAGAGGTTGTACAGTTAGGATTTCACACAGTAATTTCTTCAGTCAGCGCATGCTTGAGCTGGAGCATGTTTTTAGACAGAGACATCCAGTCTTCCAGGAGCAGTCACCACCATATCGCATATCAAGGTTTGTGGAGATCTCCTTTGTGTTCAGTTGACTTTCTGCCAGGGCCCCCAAATTATTTTCAGTGTTGCTCCTTTCCAGGCTGAGGCCTGCTGTGCTTTTAAGTGTGTGCTGCAGGCTGCTGCTGTTGCTTTCTTTACTCCTCAGTACATGGCTTTTCTACCTGACTAATAAAATGTTGTTGTTTATAAGTACCTGGAGTAAACTGCTGCCATCAAAGGAAGATCTGCTGCAAGATTTTCTCTCTCCTGTCTCCAGTTTTAGCTCTGAAAGTACTTTAAAAGTCTGTACTGGAGCTGACTAAAACTTAACATTTGTTCTATACAGAACAAACTGAAGACTTGTTAGCATACCCATTAGAAGGGCACACAGAAGAAATCGCCAATGGAAGTTTTGCCAACCTCATGTGAAACTGTCCCAGGAATCCCATGCTGAGCTCTCTTCAGCCAGGGACTCAGCATTTTCAGGCTTGGTTTAAAAAGAGTCCCTCCATTCCACGTGTGACTATTGTGAAACCTATTTTCTGCTTGTATTTAAGGTTGCTTTAATGTCTTTAACATTCATAGCGTTGCAGTGTCCTTCTCTGTGCCTTCCCTCCAGACTTGTGGTGGTGGTGGTGATGCTCTGGGTTGGTTCTCATGCCTGACACAGAGGCCATGGGGAGGAATCAGGAAAGGAAGTAGGAAATTTTGTTCCTTAAACCTTCCTCTGTTGTACTGTCACAGCAACAGGGACTCTGCTCAGTAGCTTGAAACTCCCAGAACAGTTGTTGAACTGTTGAGATATTTTTGAGGGTGTTCAAAAGGGTATTATATGCTTCAGCGATTCATTTTCTGTTCTGGTTAAAGTGCTCCATTACAGCATTTTAAATAATTTTAGGTGTTGGCGTTAGAAAATCTTATGAGATCCCTCAGATTTAAAAAAAAAAGCACCAAGCAACAAAACAGCCAACAAAGCCCCCTCAGCTGCTTAATTCAGGTTACAACTTTTAGGAGGCTAAAAAGGTACCTGATTCTTGATAGAGGAAGGAATGGGTGTGTGCAATTGTAAAGGGCTAAACTGACCAGTTTTCCCACTCTTTTCCTGCTTACTGCATACCTGAAAAATGGAACGAAATGATTGTTCTTGGGAGATGAGTGCTTATTTTTCTGTGTAAGATGAGAGGAAAAGGCAAGTAACTGAATCAAGGAAGCTGCTAAAGAGCATGTGTTGGTTTGTGAGCGGTGAAGTCTATGCTCAAGTGTGACGACAGTTGGTGCGGGCCCTGCGTTTTACGAGAGGTTTTGTTGTAAAAGGCTGCCTCAGTAAATGATTCATGAGGGCATTAAAAGATGAAGGAAATTGCTTATTGTTTTGCAGAGCATCCAACTCTGAAGTTTATGGGAATCGGAGGGCCCCAGGCACTGGGCATTTCATAAACTATTTTTGTTGCAGCTAATTATGCTGCATTCAGTTAAAAAAGTGACAGTGTTACAAGGAGCATGGCAAAGTGAGAGACTTGGCCTCTGGGAAAAAGCTGCTTGTATAGTTGTTCTGGTTTACTCTTGGGCATAGTTCTTAAATAAATTAAACGCAAGAAAAGACTGAGGTGGTTTGGCAGATCTGTTTTATAATTGAAAAACTATAAAGATAATAGTCTGGGTCATAAAACGTTCATTAAACATGGAGTTTTTAAGTCTGTGGTTGCTCAGATGGGCAACCAGTGGACATGAAGGGAGTTAGAGAAAGAAGTGGTAGAACTAGAAGGGGGGCAAAGGTATTTTCAACTTCATGCTTACAAAGTGATGCTAGTCTCTACCTTCAGCAGTGCCTGCAAACCAGTATGGCCACAGCAGCTGGTGTGGTGCCTGCCAGCTCTTGTGGCTCACTGCTTCCCGGGATGCTGCTCCTGCTCTGTAGAGGTGACGTCCAGAGGCGGTGATGGGGGTGTCCCTGTCTGGTCTGAAAGGAGCGTGCGGGTTCTCATGCTTCAAAGCCATCAGAGGATGCTTCCCAAAGCATCTGTTATTATAGGTATATGTAAAAGCAGGTATCCAGAAACTTAGGTATAGATCAGGTGGAAAACCAAGTCAGATCCTCTTCTTGTGCAGTTCCTGCAGCAATGCCAAGAAAGAGTGCGCTCATTTGACAATTTTACTATGTTTTTACTTTTTTCAAACTTACAATAACAGGTCCTGGTTCACTGCTGTTGAACTGCTTTTATTGAATCGAGTATAACTTGGTTTTGTAAGCAGGTGATTACAGTAATCTTGGTAAACTCTACTTTTTGTGACCTCTGTCCATCACACACAATACTATTTTGATGCTGAACATTTCTGTGAATTCTGTGAAAGTCTTTCACCTGTTTCTCTGTATGTAAAGAGAGCAGCTACATGACCCTTTGATCATATATTGGATTTGATTGTAAAATGCAGTTAAGGTTGCCTAGTGGGTCCTTTACAGCCTGTCATAGAAGGCTGGGCTGTGTCCATCTTCTGTATTTACCAAACATAGAGCGACATGCTGGACAAAGCAGCGTACGTGGCCTTCTGAGAACATCCAGTTGGCCATGTAGATGATTGGTTTGGTGATTTGGTGTGATTTAATTTCAGTATATTTTGAGGTATTTTCCCTCAGATAAGAAATGGACTTTAGACCCACACATATTCTGGAGACATTTTCCTCCTTACCAGTGCTGTGATCTGGAATTGAGCATATAAAGAAAAGAGTGAGGCCTGGGGAATGGAGGCACAGTTTTTTATTTTCACTTCTAACTTTATTTTCTTTTTCCACAGGGTAGGTCCGTTTCTTTAACAACCTTCTACCGAACAGCAAGAAACATCATGAACATGTGCTTCACGAAGGAGCCTACAGTAGCTGAAGTAGAGGTGAGGCCAACACAAGGGGTGGTAAAAATATATATTTCAGGAGATTAAGTCTCGGGATTCAGTACAGTTGACATTCAGGCATTAGTATAAGCAGTTTAAGGCTGTCTAGTGTAGGAGAAAAAGAACTGGTTAGATAGGCATGGTATTTATTCTTCCTTTTAAAATTTTTTGACATTTTTAATAAAGGTGTTGATGAACTGAGGGAGAGAAAGAAGTCTTAATCTGTCATGTGCTGAAGCACAGGAGCCAGGAGGATCTAAATTCTGTCTTCCCAATTCATTGTTACTTTTAAGCAGCGTTTTATGTTGAATGACATTGAGGTCATGAAAGCCGTGTAAATTTCTGGGGTTTATATTTTAATCAGAGATGCCTTGTTCAGTGAGTTAAAAATGCATTACTACTTCCTCTTACCACAGCAAGAGTATTGGCGGATAGTGGAACAGAAAGATTGCCATGTAGCAGTGCATTGTGGAAAAGTAGATACCAACACCCACGGGAGTGGTTTTCCCGTGGGAAAATCTGAACCATTTTCAAGGTAAGGTCACCAAATCCACGTGTTTTGTTGGCTCATGTGAGCTGCCTCATTGTGCTGAGTAGAGTTGGGGGCATAAGGCCAGCAGGGCAGCTTGGTGCTGGGGATGTTGACACCAGGAATGTGCGCTGACATGTATCTGCCTCTGTGTCACCCCTCAAACAGGCATGGGTGGAACCTCACAGTCCTTCCTAATAATACAGGATCCATCCTGCGACATCTTGGTGCTGTGCCTGGTAAGAAAGTCTCTTTTCTATGTTTCCAGCAGAAATAAGTGTCCTCTATAAATGTGGCTGTGTAGTCACCAAAGTCTCCTCTCTCTTCTTGGCCCCTCTTAACTTGCTGACCAGGTAGACAAGCAGTTGTGCATAGCATGCGGTATTTAAAGGAATGAAGGCAGGTGTGAGGATAAAGAATGAGTAGTTGAGACCATACACCTGGGAGGAACCAGTTGTACTTGCAGTATCGCTTTCTCTTGTTGTCAGTGCATCAGTGTTCTTGTTTTGTGTCAGTGTAACAAAGTACAGAGCCGTGCAATTCCTTACTTGCAAACCTAGTCTGTAGCACTGGGAAGAGCAGCACACAGGTTTTCCATATGAATTGTCATGAGTGGTCCAGCTACGTATGTGCCTTTTCAATTTACCGGTAGAAACGTTAGCTGAAAGCGTAACTCAGTCTCCCATGCAGATGTTGAGCCTGAACAAACCAGCTGGGAAACACGGTATCTGTTTACATGTGCATGTATGCTTGATAACATGAAACAACGTCCTTTGATCAATGCCATTGAGCTTAAATTGCGGATATTTGTACATTTTTTATGGGTAAAAATTTTTTACAGCTATTAGAAAACAAATATGTTCAAAGGCGATGTAATTGGTAGATACTTTGTTAGTGGAAATGCTGGATTTGTTAAATTATTCTGTGTGAATTACTCACTCTGGCAAGAAGACTTAAAACTTACGGGTCAGCTTGCGGGTAGAAAAATATTTTCAACAGAAATGCCCTCTCAAACTGTCTTTTAATTAGAAACTGCAGTTAATCATAACTCATTTTCAATCTCTCTGCTTTAGGAGTGACAATTCCTTGGCTAAATATTGGCATGGTCTTTTCTACCTCATGCTGGTCTCGAGACCAAAATCACCTTCCATACATTGACTACTTACACACTGGTGCTGATTGCATTTGGTAGGTATTCCTGTGTTTTGTTTTCTTCTCATTCACTGCAGTGGCTGTCTGTAGGTTGGTGTTAACAGCAGTTTGTGTAGTACCTTCTGCATGAATGAATCTCACCTAGAAGGGCTCAGTGTGTGTGGTCACAGTTTTAATGGGAAAATGTAGTATAAGCTTTAGTGATTAAATGCCCTTTCCTGGAAAAAAACAACTTTATCTTCCACACTCTATTCTGAAATATGTAGTAATAAACTGTTTCTGGTTGACGCACCGTTTAATCTGTGGAAAGTTTTCATGACATGGAAGTCAGATGACAGCTAGTCAAGGTAGACTTTCCTTTTGGCTGACGTAGAGCACTCATCAAGTAAGCTCTATATTGCTACTTGTAAAGTGACTGAACCCGCACTCGGATTACGTAGGCAGTGCTGTCCTTTTTAATGCAAAAGATCTTGAACTCTGTATCTACCAGGTCCCTAGTGTTTTCTCTTTTTTCATTATGATAATTTTTAATATGATTGCACATATCATTCTAGTGTCTGTTTGTGGACGTCATCAGTTAGTTGCTAGCTACATTTCATATTTCATAGAATCATAGAATAGTTAGGGTTGGAAAGGACCTTAAGATATTTGGCAGACAGATCGTGCAAATAGACTTAACACTCAGCTTATAAACGTTTTTGAACGTGATGAGTCCCTCCTGAATTCAGTGCATACATGCTAATACAGATGATGATGAGTTAGGCTGCAATGGAAGTACAGCAGCTGATGGAGGGATTAAAGGAAGCAGGTGCTGCTGGCATGTCATGTGCCTTTCTATCAGTTTACTGTGACATTGGTGTTACTACCCAAGAGGATTATCAGTGACAACAACGAGTGATAAGCAGTGTAACTGTTGTTTCTTGATGAGAGAAAATACAATAGAGAAGAAAAGCTACTTAAGTGGTGTCCCCTGCAAAGGTGAGAAGCCAGGTCCTGTTCAACAGTTCCAGCCGTTCCCCTCTTGAACTCTGAAATGCAGGAGACTTTGGCTCCTTGGGTGGTGTGACAGGAGAAGGCCTTCGGAGGGCCCTTTTTGCATCCAGAAGTCCCCATGGAGACAGTGGCAGTGTCAGCTGCTCTTCATTCACATGCAAGTGTGTACTTTGGCCATTGCCTTTAATTCCCACCTGCTGATGTCAGAGGTGCTGACCCAGCTGTCACTGGGAAAGCACATGTCCCACAAAAAAAGAATTTGAACTCTTGGAGGAAACCATTAAAGCAGAAGCTCCTCTCTCAAAGTATTTTAAGCAGGAGAAATGTTCTGTATGGGATCCTAGCAAGGGGTAAAGGTAAATGCTGGATTATGCTGCACATCTGGAAGTCTGCTCCTGTCTGTCATGGGCATTTCATGGCTCCTTTCCCTGTTCTGTGAATCAGGAATCTGTAATCTTTTATAATAGTATACTATCAGGACAAACTGCTGAGCAAGCTACATTGTCCTCAACCTTAGGTGAATCTGTTTTTCTCTGTGACATCTAGTCTGAAATGACAGCAAATTTCAAACAAAAGGCATTCAAGAATTCCCCTAATTAAGTTCTGAGGCCACTCTCTTCACACTGTGCATGTCAAAACATGCCTTTTGCCTTTTGGGATTCAACAGGCTTGAATGCAGCTAGCCAGCTTTAGGAAACGCTACTGTCTCTGTTTTTCCAAGGTGAGAAGAATAAAACCAAGGAAGCCATTTGCTTTTTCTTGATGGGCTTGCTTATAAACACAAGTACATAGTTTCAGGTGTATTGTGATGATTGTCCTGATGAAATGTTGATAACGTGTAATAACTCAGAAGAAGGAAGAAGTGAAACTCCTTAGTCTGTAAAAGCTATTCTTTGGCAAGGCTGCCAGGCTGAAGTGTCAGGCTAGTATCCATTGTTAACTCATCATAACTTTTAATATTGCAATAAAGTACCCAACTTTATTGAGGAAAAAATGAATTTAATAACTAGGTCTGATGTAATATCTGGAGTAACCCTGACAGCATTGCTTTTGGTGGCTGTTTCAGTGGTAACAAAGCAGGCTACTGGGCATCAAAGCTCTCCTCTGTCTTGCAAAATCCAGCCAGCATCCAGAAATCTTCTCTTCAAAGGACACATCTCTGTGGTACTAAAATCACTGGTGCTTCATTTACCTGCAGATCGTTCAGATCACTGTCTAATCCCTCAGGTTTTGCCTCCTGAAGAGTAAACAGGGGAGAACTCAATTTGCATGCAGGGCAGAGGTCAGTGACCTAACCTTTTTATTCTGGAGGGATCCTCAGTGCCCATTGAAAGAGTGAAGAGAACCTTGTTCTGCCCAAGACACTCAGAAGTCTATACTGGCTGCTCTTTTTCCATTTTTACAGGTAGATCAAGAACTGCAAATGAGTGAAATGAGCATACACCACAGTTGCAAAGGATCTCCATTCCCCTCAGCCCTGCCAGTAGTCAGTCCCATGCACTTTTGTGCTATCCTTCCTCTTCACACATCCTTCCCCTGCTTTTTCCGGGGCCCATCTAGTGAGGGGCTGCATGCTTGAATCTTTTGGCTATTCCAGCTGTATTTTCTGACTCTAAAAGGAAAGAGTGGGCTCTGTAGTGTTCTGGGGTTGAACTGAAAATATTTTCATTACCATTTAAAATCTCTTACTATAGTGTAACTAGAGTAATATGCTGCACACATGGAGCTGTTCTAAAGCTATCATTGATAGCAACACAGGTACTGCGAAGTGTTTGATACACAGCATGTATTTAAAATTGCTGTTGGGACTTCAACTTTATTGAGTTAAAGTTCTTCACATCTCTGTAACCATCAGATTTCTTAGAAAGGTCCTGATCATTGTCAATATATGTGTTAAGTAATCAGTCTACGTACACCCAGGCAACGAGCTCATTAGAGCCCTTATTGTGGCTGCAGTTAGCTGTATGAGTACATACTATCATCTCTTTTGGCAGCTGGCTTGAAGATCAACAAAGACACATCAAAGTCATCATCAGTACAGTGAACAGTAACAAGATGTTCGAATCATAGGAAGTGCAGCCTCCTACAGACTCATCAAGCAGGAGAACTCTGTATGACGCATACAGAGTTTATATTAGTGCACATTATAAGCAAATATCCTAACAAGGTCTGTAAGGCCAGCAGAATGCTTTATGAAATTGACAGAGAGACTGGATGAATGACAAGGAAACTACCCTTTCCCCAAAATCCTTTTATGTGTGTCTGGTGGGGAAATGGTTGCAGTCTCACTGCTTGAAGTGAACTAGTAAGTCGTGATAAATCTAGAGATGCTTTTTACTTGTCCTGAGCATAACAAATCTGAATAAACTAATGTTTCGGATAGAGCGTAGCATGGCAGCAATGCAAGGCAGGTTTGGGAATCCCATGATATAGTGTGTTTCCGACCAAGCTGCACTGCTCAGTTTGAAGTTACCAGGTACCAGCTGCCAGATTTTGGGGAACAGGTATCTTCTGGGTGGACATTAACACCTTTCTAGCAGACTGCAAGCAAGAGTAGTGACTAATTGTCACTGTATCGCCACCCTGCATCCGACAAAGTAGCAATTGTTCGGATGTGTAAAGCTAAGACCTGAGACTCTTACATTCTTGTCATTTCTGCATAGGGAGCACTGCTGGCAGTGAGCACAGAGAGGACAGGTTCTTCCTTGGCTTCTGAAGGAGAGGAGGATGTGGAACTTAGCATGCACCTAGCAAAGTTTTAAATCTCTCTTGCTGCTTTGGCTGCTCTGAGTCAGGTCTTTCTTTTGTTGCAAGAAGAGAAGGGATGTGGGATTTATTTAGTAAGCAAGGCAGGAAGCTCTTGGGATACTTTGTGTTTTAACAGTAAAGGTGATATGTGGTTTCTTCATTGTTACAAACAGGAAATGTTATTAAATAAAAAAATTGCTTGGGTGATGCACAGGTAATAAATGCAGCCATTTAGGATAAAGGTAACAACATATATTGGTGCTCATGAGATGCCAACTTCTGCTCATTTTGGTGCCATTAAAAGAAACACTATTCTATGACTGATTTATCTCCTCTGATTCTACAGAGTTTTAACATTTCTGTTTCAGGGATTTTTATGTCCTTTGGCATTTAGTGAACACCATCAGACTGAATCTAAATAAACAGCATTCCATGAATCCTCAGTGCTTTACCAAAAAAAACTGTGTGGAAAAGGCTGTGTTTAATTTCTTTTAATCAATGTCCTGGTCTGAATTGCCTGTTCCTGTGTAGCTGTGGACCATTATTTACTCCACAGTAAATCTTTTCTCTTTTCTTCTGACAAAACAACAGGTATTGCATTCCTGCTGCGGAGGAGAACAAACTTGATGATGTGGTACATACCCTGCTGCAAGCCAATGGCACTCCAGGGCTGGAAATGCTTGAAAGTAATGTAATGGTAGGTTAACACTGGGAGAAGTATTCCCATTTGAGAACCCAAGGCTAATCAGGATGCTGGTTGCTCAGGGTTTTATTTTGGTTTTGTCTTACACTAAAATGATGCAGAGGCTATTGTTAAAATCTGGCTACTTCCTAATTGCAGTGTTTACTCACATGGCATTTTTCTAACAAGGCTCACATGTTAAAACATTGAAATAAAAATAAATGTGACAGTGCAGTAAATACCCATTTCTAATACTGACCACAATGTGTTCAGCCTCACAAAAGATGTTTTGTAATCAGTTAATCTGCCATGACTGACATTTATGAAGCCACCATGGATATGAGAAGCCTAATACTTAGAAGGATTTCTGAGTAGTTTTGGCTCCCTTGTTTATTTTGTGGATAACAATTTATATTTACTGCATGTAAATATAAATTTGGGAGCCCATAACAAAGACCTTCCTTCAGCTATTCATGTTAGCATGTTAACAGAAGTGAGGTAGCAAGGATGATTCAGTACCAAGTCTGAAAAGATCTACATGGAAAACGGTCTGCATTACTTTCTGTAGTGGTAATAGGTAGTATTGTGTAGCTCTGTGTTTGAGACTGTCTGGCAAGTAGAAGTTTAAACTGTTGATTTCAGAAGGGCCACTTCTGTAATTCTCACTCCACTAAGGCTCAGCATGTGCGGAAGGGAAGAGAGAAAGCGAACAGAGAGCTGAGCTGTTAGCAGAGCAAACAAGTAGCATGTAGCCAGTCAGTACCCAGCAAGGGAGGGGGATGTAAGTGTAAAATAAAGTTCTGATTGTTTTTTGGTTTTCTTTTTTTGTTATTGTTTTGCTTTTATGTGTTTCTAGATCTCCCCAGAAATCTTGTGTAAGGAGGGGATCAGGGTGCACCGTACTGTACAGCAGAGCGGGCAGTTCGTTGTCTGTTTTCCGGGATCCTTTGTGTCCAAAGTGTGTTGTGGCTATAGTGTTTCTGAAACAGTGCACTTTGCTACCACCCAGTGGACAAGTATGGGGTTTAAAACAGCCAAGGTAAGTTGAGAAAAGGAGTTAAAATGGATTCATGGCCCCGCCATCTAACCCGACATTTCAGGATTGATAACATTGTGAGACTTGTACAATTGCATCTAATTTTGTGGACTATTAAATAAAAAAAAGGAAAAAAGTTCTGCAAGGTGTGAAAAAAGCAAGGAAGCTTTTCAAAAAGTCCCTTCAGAGATAATGATAATATATTGTATATATATTATGCTTACTAATTTTAAGTAATGTTTTCTAGAACCATTAGAATCTCAGGTGCAAATATCTGAATAACTGTGCTTAGTAGCTCCTATGATAGGCAGAGTCAATACTCACAGCTGTATTGCGTGTCCTTCTCTGCCCCTTCATTCAGGAAAAAGCTGTTGATCAGGGCAATTTCAATTTTAATCAACTTGAAAATCCTTAGGTTCACAGACCCTAGGTTCACATCCAATACTAAGATGTAAATAAAAGCCCTTTCCCATTCCCTTTTCACACAACTAACCAAAGCAGGTTGTCTGCTGAAACCAACAGGTGAATTGTCCAGTCATCACAATTTTGACTACATTTCTGTGGTCTTGGACAAAGAAAATATGTCACTAATTGTATTCCCAAACTCCTCAAATACACTATGGGTTACAGATACTATTTTGGTAGTGTTTTTTAGCTAAACCAGTAGTAAATTATCATTTACAGCTTGAGAACAAGTGGTTAGTCATTAAATGTAATATGTCCACAGTTAGGTTTTGGATCTTTAGGGTTAATGGAATTCTTCCTGCCTGATTATACTAACTGAATATTAACTTAGTTTGAAATAAAAGGTTATTTTATTACAGATTTATTGTGGAGGAAGGTGGGAATTGTATATGTGTATAGATAAGGAATGAGAATTCTGAGCTAACCTTTTCTGTCTGAAGGTACACAATTATATTAACTCCATATGCTGTATTTATTGCTCTACTGAACACTTGTTTGACATTCTGGAAATGCCAATCCTGTAAGAGACAGAAATCACTGTGCAGCAATTAAAAAGCTCTTCTTGGTGCCTCAGATTCTGAAGAACAGTTTCTTTTGATTAACTTTTAAGAGCTTTGCACTGGGTAAATATAAGCTGATTGAAAATCCCATCAGATTCCAACCTATGATAACCTACCCTGGAAACTGAAGACACAGTTCTCACAAACTTTAGGAGAACCACAGATACATGTTTGTATCAAAGTAACTCTGTAAACACCCACTGCACTCTGCTTTTCCATCTTTTATTTTCTTTCCCTCTTTTCTTTCCTCAAACTATCCTATGTTCTTAACTCCCTTAAATTTTGGAAATGTTTCCTTGGTTCCTTCACTTTGGCAAGGCACTTGGCCATTTTCAAAGGTGGGCTGGGATTGTACTTTTCAGAGGTTGAGACATTCTGTGTAATGAGCAAGATTCCCATTTTGGACTGTTAATGAACTCTGACAATTGTACCTTCCTGTCTGTCTGTTCTCAACAGCAATATTGACAGTTTTCAGCTGTTTGATAAATTAACTTTGGTTTCATTCTGTGATACTGTGACCTGATTTTTTTTTATAGTGACTATGTTACTGAATAGTGTTGTTTCATTTCTGTATTGAGTGACTGCTCAGTTTCCTTTAATATATGGAAAAAATGAAAATCTGCATCTGAAATGGCATTGATTTCAGTTTGTAAGGAGTTAGGATAATTGTGGGAATAAAAGAATTAGTATAAAGCCCATGTAAAGGACAGAGTTTTCACCTAAACCGTATGTGGAACCAGGTTGCTGGCTTTTAAAACCCCAAGAGCTCTTGAAATTTTAAACTTAGGATGAGGAAAGGGTTTACAGGTGTGGTGAAGAGTTTATGTTTGGAATAGCAAAAGAGTAGCTCCATGTCCTCAAATAAGGCATTGGGCAAAGTTAGTAAAATTCATTTAGGAAACAGGAAAACAGAATATTGAACTAAATGAATGCACTCTGGTCTAGAGGTTTTGAAATAAAAAAGAACATCTGGTTTTAAAGCAGGGCTTTGGTGCTATAGGGCCCACTAGAAACTTGGAGAAGAGACTCAGCTGGTACTGATAGGAGAGGAAGAAGTACATAGGAAAGATGGAGCTAGTCATCCAGTTGGAGCAGCACTGCTGCAACCAAAAGAGACATTACGGTAAAATAATCCAGGTTTAACTCTGTCACCGGTGACAGAATCACTGTGCCCTGATCTTCCTGTTCTAAATAGGAAAGGCATGGTATTAGTTTAGCACTGTTCTTCTGACTGTCCAGCCAGTATGCTGGCAGAGGCTTTATATGTATCCCCCCAACTAGTTTTAGTTTGGTTGAGGAATGTGCCTTTATAACGTCACACAATGACCACTCCTTGGTTCCTATCACAGAGCTGCCTTAGCAGACTGGGTTGCTTTTAGATGAAACCAAATGGTAAGAGGCATTCCAGAAGTGCCCTTCAAAAACCAGTGGCAGTGTGGCCACAGGACCAGGACAGACTGCTTTGAAGCCATCAGCTTTACAAAGACATATGGTGGGTGTTTGGTTCCTCAGCATCAACTGTATCACTCTGCACATTCACCATATTGGATAGTGTACAGCCTGTGTCATGCTAAAGGAGATGTGAAAACCTGTGAGGCCAGGATATATGATGAGAATGGGAAATGCTGGTCTCTTCCCCCTAGCTAGGATAGTGGTTGTGTTGTGTGTAACGCCAGAACAGAAATGGCTTCTGGGAGCAGCTAGTTAGGAAATCCATGCAAGGAGAAGAAACTCTCATCTCGCTTCTCAGCAGTGGTGGAGCCCAGCTCAAAATATCACTGTCAAATAGCTGCACTGTGATGGTGAGCAGAGATTAAGAACCCTGAAGGAGCAGTAAACCGTGAAATATCCACTGCTGTGGTGTTTCATTTCAAAAGACAGCCTTGCATAAAACTAAGGAAGCTTGTTAAATTGAGAATGCAGAAAGAAGGGTTAAGTGTTTGCGTGCAGCATAGAAATTGCTTAAAGATGCTGTTAGAGACTCACAACACATGCACGTTGCTTAGTAAAACAAAAATATTCAAACAGCAAGCCCCCCACTAAACTTGGCGTGCCTAACACCAGGGAAAAGAAGTCTGTTTGAAATGAGACCAAAAGCCCCCTTTTGTATGCAGAAGATTAAAATACAAGTAACACATCCACTCTAGCAAGATGCACATAAATACACACATATGCAGAGCAAAAGGAGATTTCAGAGAACAACTTCCTAAAGACCAAAAGAACAAATAAACGTAGAAAAGAACAAGACCAGGGTAATCAACATGGCTTTTGCAGTGAGGTCATGGCTCCCAGGCCATGAAGCTTTTGGAAGGATACATGGACAAAAGAGATCCAGTTGACAGTCTGTCAGCATTTCTGGAAGAGGTTCCTTGGGATGGGTTCTTAAAGAAATTAACCTGTCATGGGTTGAGAGGGAAAGTTCATGCACCAGAAAACTAACTGATTTAAGGAGAAGCAGAGGATGGGAATAAATGGTCAGTTTTCATTATGGAGGGAGGTCTCTTTCTGCATTCCTCAGGGATTTGTACTAAGGCCGGTACAGCTCAACCTGTTTTGTTTTATAGAGGGTCAGAGTTTTCAAATGACACTAACAAAATGCTACGCTTTTCCCACCTGTGCAGTAAATAAAGGAATTTGCCTACGTAAGAATTATCAAAAGGGTTTAAAATCACACAGTTCATACTGACAGGAAAGTAGCTTTAAAAGCTTACACAGAGAGGAACTGGTAATGGGCAAAACTGAACAGAACTGAACCCTCTCCTTTTGCCTGTTGTCTTTTTTCCCTGACATCTGCCTATTTTGCTAGTTGTTGTCTTTGATGTTTTAAAAGATGCAAAATAACAACAGCCCTATGCTTCAAGTAGGTGAGAAAGATAGGTATTACTGAATGGCTGAGAGTGCAAATAGTGTGTTAGTGAGCTGAAGTGATCACATTACTCCTCTTCTTCTTCACAGGAAAAATTAGATTTTAGGGAGAGAATTTTGAGGTGTTTGTTGGCTCCTCCACTTCGCTGAACTGCAAGCTAACCTATGCCTGGGCATCCTTCTCTTTATTTTTCTCATTTTGGGGACATTTCTCCTGTCCTGGTCTTGTCCACTGATGATGTTTAATTTTATTCTTTGAAAAAAGGGTGTACCTGAAATGTGGTGACACTGGAGTACTTGCGTTTTGCTCCTTTCTCTTTGTAGATGCAGACTTTGCCTATTTTTTATTCTGCATTAAATTTCACAGCAAAGCATATTGAGATAGCAAAGAGACTGATTTCATATTTTCATATATGCCGTCATGCACTGCAGGTGCTTTTTTGCTTTCTACTGTTGACTTTGAATGAAAACAGAATGTTAGCTGTAAGAGGCACTAGGGCATTCTTCAAGAAAGCAGTTGATTATGATGGTTGGTAGCATGCGTTTGGTTTAAGGATTCAAATTTTTTCTGTGCCATTGGTTCACCTTAAGCATGAGCAGAAAGTCTCCTTTTACAGTCTTTTCATCAGGAGGACCCAATTCAGCAAAGCCCTTGGGCATCTCGCTTTCTACTGGAAGGATTTACTTCTGATTAGCGTTTGTTTCAGTGTAGCACTGTTTGTAAGTTGGAACATAAATACTTTGCTTAATTTGGACTATGGAAAGCTTTTACTTTTGGTGGTTTTAAAAGGCTCCTTTTGGCTACATTGAAGTCATTCTTCGTAACTTTTATTTTCCAATATGCTGAAGAACTAATTTGGCGATTTCTGTCCCAGGAAATGAAGAGACGACGTATTGCCAAACCATTTTCGATGGAAAAGTTGCTTTATCAGATTGCAACAGCAGAAGCAAAAAAGGAAAACGGGCCGACTCTGAGTACGATATCATCACTTCTTGGAGAGCTCAGGTAACGAATTGGGGGCCTGTTGTACCTATTTTGTTTTAATTGACAGACTCTGGAGGTGAATGACGTAAGTAACCCTTTCAGAAGCATGTCTTGTACCTACTTAACCAAGGAAAAGCCCAGCAAACTTCAAGACAGCCACACGTGGAAGAAGCAGTTTCCTTGGCTGTATCTGATGTGAGAATGCCCGTGGTTAGGGTGTCTTACTCTAAGAATTCCCTACTTCGGGCACCATCATGGAGTTAAAACTACAGTTTGCCTTGGGTTTTTGTTTTGTTGATTCTTGGTGCTGAGATTCAAGCTTTCCTGAAGCATTACGTGAACTGCATGGTGCCAAGTGGTTAAATACCTTTATTCAGTTTTTCAGCTTCTTGGCATCAGTAGCCACTGTCAATCCATGTCTGTCATGGGTTCTGCACCAGGAACTCTTGTCTTCAGTATCAAGATTATTACGCTGCAGTTGTAGAAGGTGCTTTGCTTACAGAAAGTTGTTTTGATTTAAACCATTGAGTAAGCAAACGGCTTATTTATAGGTGCTAATGCATCTCGCATTCTCCCCAGTATTAAGGAAACATGTTTAGGGTTTCTCTTAAGATAGGTAAAAAAAGAAAATATAATGTTGCCTGGCTTCCTGTGTAATGATCTTCTCTTTTGTTCCCTACCATGTAGTTGCTACCTATCTTTCAAGTTTGTGACAACTGATACTCGAGATGTCAAGAAAGTTTTGATGAATGGAACCTACAAACTGTATTTAACTAACTAGCATGTTCATTTGGAAAATTTCCAGTGACATATTGAAGGGGAAAACAGCCCATGTGTTGTTTTAGTGTTCAGAAAGAAATACAAAGAGATGTGCTGACTGCTTTACCTGCAGCTGGTTCCCCTGTGGGAATGAGCACTTCCAAGTGCCTTTTTTCTTTTTTATTACTTTTTTTTTTTCCTTGAAGAGGAAAAGACTGCGAGTGCGAAAGGTGAAACAGAAATGTTGGTGCTTGCTGTTAGACCATCCCATCGACCTCTATCAGAGTGGTTCTCAAACTTGTTCTTATGCTTAGGTTGGGATTCTGTGGAAGATACCGGTCCTTCCTGTGTCTGCTTATGGAAAACAAACCCCCACACAACAAAGCCCATCAAACCCCCCAACAAAGTGGAACACTGTACCATATTTTTTTCCCCTTTGCTTTGTTTTGCTTGTTTGTTCTGCTTTTTGCTGCCTCCTCTCTTGATCTGCCTTGGTTGTTCAGTTTGCCCATGCCATTTGCTTAGCTTGGCTCTCCACCCATCTTCAGCTGTGTCTGTTGGTGAGCTTTTTTATTCTCTCCTTGCATCTGCTCACCTCACTCCACGCTTGCTGTCTTCCACTTGGCTCCAACCTGACCTGCTTTCCTAATGCTGTGTAGTTCAGCATAGGAAGTACTATCCACCTTGCGGATGCCGTGGGTGAAGGGCGGCTGGAGGGCTTAGTTTTTATCCTTAATTGATATCTCCTTCTCTTTCCCCGGGTGTACAGCAAGATCTTCACTTTTGGCACAGTCACTTGCCCTGCTCCCCCTTTCCTGCCTGAAGCTTCTCATGGCAGCAGGTCCTTGGTTCATCTCTGCCTCCTGATGAAGGTGGCTGTTACTCCCGGCAGCAACGGCTCTTCCTGCTCCAGGTGGCTTTTGGCAACTACAGGGATGACAGTCATGTTAGCCACATCTCCTGACTCTTCATATGGCCCTGGGCAACCACCGACCTACAGGAAGTACTCATCAGTCCCCAGTTCTCTGTGGAGCAGTTTGAGAACCACTGGGTCGATACAGTGGTCACTGTTGAAATCCGGAGATAGCTTTTGCAATTAGGCAGCGTTTCTGTGGTGCTGGCTGTCTCTCACCATGAGTAGGGAATGGCACCAACCTCCAACAACACTCAGGGCTTTGCTGTGTGGAGCTAAGGTTTTCAATGATGATGGTGGTAAAAAGGTGGTTTTACATGGTTTTGTGGTGGTATGAGGTGATGCCTGTGTCTAATTGCATAAAACATTCACAGGGACACAGAGCTGAGGCAGCGGCGGCAGCTTTATGAGGCAGGCCTCCATTCTTCAGCGCGCTACGGCAGCCACGACAGCAGCGGCACGGGGATGGATGGAAAGAAAAAGCCTCGAAAGTGGTTGCAGTTAGAAACATCAGAGAGGAGATGTCAGATTTGTCAGCACCTGTGCTATCTTTCCATGGTGAGTAAAGTCCTTTGCCACCTCTGGGGTACTGTCTCCCCTGGTAGGGCACCGTAATGGACTATAATCATTTGAGAGACAGGAGATGACTACTGAGTCATCTCATACGCTCCACACAAGATGCAGAGATGCTGATTTGGTTTGTCTCAGAACATTTACTGCCTCAGGCAGCAGTGACAGAAGACAACAGTTAGTGTCAGCTAGCTTCCCTTCCCCAGTAAGGAACAGGTAAACTAGTCACTCAGCTCTGTGGCTGCATTGCACTAGGAGAGGTAACAAAGATACCTGCTGGTTGCCAGTAGTTGTAAGTCATGGCAGAACAGTTCCCAGGATGAGCTAGCAACTCAAATATGTTCCCTGAGTCTTAGGCATGCAGCTACAGCCTGTGCTGCAACAATTTCCCTGCAAGACAAATTGCAGGGTAGATGTATTCTGCCTTTCAAGCTATGATGCTGTTTGCCAACCTGTCTGTTCAGAAACAGGATTCATGCCCATAAACTTTTTCTCTTTTTACAAGTAATTGCTTACTAGCTTTTGAAGGTGTGCTAACCACCATGGTGACACTTCCAGGTTTTTAGCAGTATGCAGAACACCTAGAAATACAGCAATTTAATTAAAAATATCAAAAAACTCCTCCCACAACCTCATGTACCACCTAATTCCAAGATCAGATATTTAAATACATACAGTACACTGTGTGCAAGTCCATATTCTGGAAATACTGCAATTATTCTGACATCCTTTGGGTTTTTTTGGTTACATATGTCAGGTTTTTGATGGAAGAACAATGTAACTTGTTAAATGGTTAGCTATAGCTGTTTCCCCCCCCTAAAATAGATTACACTCAGTTTATACATGTGTTTGAATGGCTGTTTAAGCAGTATTAATTCGAAGTCACTTTAAAATGAATCTATTTAAAAAAAACCACAACCAAATCCTCTTAATTCTTGCCTGTTTGCTCTGGAGGAAGTGTAATCAAGGAAAGGATTTTTCCTCTTCATGCTTTGAAAACAGCAGTAAGGGACAAAAAAAATCAACTTGGTTGTCAAATTCCAACTGGAATGTGTAGGCTTGGCTGGTAGCCAGCTGAGCAAATGTGACCTCTGCTGAATGAGACAGTAGCTGAGGAATCCTGTGGCTAAGTTTCTGATTTTATCCTTATTCAAGACAGCATTTAAAGTAATAGGAAACGGCTTCTTTCAGGAAATCTTTAGGCTGTTAGATATTTATGCATATATCACTATTTGGATTGGGCCTTTTGGTTTATGCCTCTAACTAACTTGTAGTAAAATACAGGTTTAATAGCTCAGACAATAATTCAATACTGTGTGCATAACATGGCTACAATTTGGGGCTTATTGCACTTCTCCCCCTGCATTTTTATATAGGTCGTACAGGAGAATGAAAACGTTGTCTTCTGCTTGGAGTGTGCCCTGCGGCATGTGGAAAAACAGAAGTCTTGTCGGGGACTGAAAATGATGTACCGTTACGATGAGGTCTGTATGGTATAGCTTTGCGATGCTGCTGAGCTTTGACACTCAAAACTTGGGAGTAGACTTAACTCCGTCTTTGTCCTACTGAGACCTCAAGAGACTGTGCTGGGGTCTTTTGGATGTGGGAAGAAGGTGCTGTATTATGGTCTAAGTGAAAGAAATAGAGGGAAACATGATTACAAAGATGAAACCTGAAGCATAAATGGCATGGGATAGGTATTACAGAACAGAGAAGGCATTTAGTGCTTTGGGATGCTGTAGAACATGAAGCTGTGCTTTGCCTGGTTAATTTCTTGTAACTTCGGTACTTCTGGGTAACTTCTCTGTGGATATCTCCAGTCCAGTTTGAACCTTCTCCAAGGCAAACTTGTAGAGTACTTGTAGACAAGAGATCCAGTAATGGCTTCAAGCAGATGTGATGGTGAACACTCACAGAGCTCAGGCTGGTGATTTAGGACAGTGTCTGGGCTCTGGACTAATGCTCCATCACAGTACAGCCAAATGATGGATGCCTCTTCATCTGGTTAATTAGCTCCATGTCTCCAGTATATAAGGGAATGGGTGGTGAATCAAGAGTGGGGCAGCATTTCACCATTACTGTGAATGGTGGATAATGAAGCAGTAACAGAAATGGCAAAATCAGCTCTTGGAGATCAGTGCTGGTGCAAGCAGCTTTTTGAGATGGGCTTCTCTGGGTGGTAATGATTATTTTTTCCAAATGTAAAAAACTCTCAAAGTTTCTACATTTCTGAAAGACATTTGACTGCTGCATGCCTGGCTACTGGTACAGAACTGGTTTTGAGGGCTGTGAATGAAGAGAAAGATCACCTGCCTGTCAGGTCTAACTGTTAGATAGACTTCACTAAGAAGCTGCTTCAACTTTGCACAAAAGCAAATTCTCAATATTCTTACTAGAGTGGGCCAGCCAGTTAGAAAATCTCTCCCCTGCCCTGAACTTCGTCAAAGCCCTGAATGCAGTGGAGGTAGGAGTGGCACTGCAGCCAAATTCTGATGTGCAGGTCAAGGTCTCCTGGTCCCTTCTGATCGTAATGCCATGCGGCTGTTGCCCATGGCAGCAAAACAGCTTTCTCTTTGCAAGAGCTCAGGGCACTTGCACTCCCAGAGATCCTGAAGCATTAAACAAAAGTAGCATCCTGTAACCAATGCCAACAATGTCACAAGGAAAAAGTGGGATCTTTTCCTTACATTTTCAAGAAATATTTACTAAATAGTAAATTATAAGCAGTGCAGCTGTGGATTTATAATTATAGCATTTGTAACTTTGTTCAGCAGTGGGTTTTAAAATTGTATCTGAAGAACATTTCTGACCTCAGTGTAGTAACGATGGAGCCCAGCTTCTTTATTCTTGCTCAGGAAGTTTCTAGTTTTGCTCATCACTGTCTCCACATTTGGAGGGGGGACCTTCAACAGGGGCAGTATCTGGACTACTGTGCAGTACTTTTCCTGAAATTCCTGGTCACGAACGTAGTATATGAGCCAAAGTTTTTTCCATTAGGTGCTTTCAGTCAAAAAGGCAGCACTGCATCACTGTCCATCAGAAGTGACTGGAGAAAGAGCAGATGCTAATTTGTGTTTTCTTTTTCTCTCTCCCTGAACAGGAACAAATAATCAGTCTAGTCAATCAAATCTGTGGAAAGGTATCTGGTAAAAATGGCAGCATTGAGAACTGTATCAGCAAGCCTACACCAAAAAGAGGACCTCGTAAGAGAGCGACAGTTGACGTGCCATCATCTAGGCTTTCATCCTCCAGTTCATCCAAAAGTGCTTCAAGTTAATCCTGAAGATGCCAACACTCTCATTTTGTCAATTTATATATATTTTTTGTAATTATTATACCATAGTTTGGAGTACTTGCTGTAGAATACAAGCTGTCTTTGCACTAGCTCTAAAGAAGATTTTCTTCTGGTTTTAGAGAACTAATTTTGTTTTAGCATTAAACTGTTGAATTTTTTTTTGTACTTACTTAGACTAGATAGATACAGCAGTCTGATTTTTTTAAACTGCCGTACGTTCACTGTTTTAAAACCGGCAAGGGGCTGATAAAATATTAATTTGTATTGTCCCTGTGGCTGAAAAAGAAAAAGCCTTTTTGGTAACTGTGAAGGAAGGCTTTTAACCCGTTTTTGGAATAGGTTGAAGTTTGATGTGTTTTATAATTTGTTCTCCGGTCATGTGAGCAGATTTTTCTAGAGAGAAAAGGGATAGGAGACAAAAACTTGAATGAAATTGCTTTACTTTGGCTGTCTTTTATTCTGTCGCAGCAAGATAGGTTTTGTAATTTTTTAAATTGGAGAATACACACTTTCTTTGGGAGGTTTTGGCAGCTGAAGATGGACTTTGTTTCCTAACTTGTAGGCAAAAGGAGGAGATTTGGAGTATGTTCTCTTTTACCAGCACATCACTATGCATCTGTTTTGAGGGGGGAAAATAAAAAATAAAGAAAAAAAAGAAAAAAAAAAAAAAAGGAGGAAAAAAGACTGCCTGCCTTGAGGAGTCACGTGAGGGAAAACTGTGCCTGATTTCATTAGGAAATCCATTCTGTTATTTTTTGGTGCTGTTGGCTACTTTATCAAAAACCCTTCAATAGCATCCTTTGAAAAAAAAAGAAAAAAAAAGAAAAAAAGTGATTGAAGCCATAAGTGCTTCTTTTGTCATAGACGTGCAATCTTTCTAACATTCCATTTCCATTCCACTGCTGTTTTTCACACCTTTACACAGTCAAGCATTAATTTTTGTTCTGAATTTGTTTCATTATATGATCACGTTTAGAGCCACTAGCAGGTCTGCATCTTTCTTTTGAATGTGAAAATGCATTTGCTTTCATCTTGTCTATTTTTTCTCTTCATGTTGTAACAAAAAGAAAAAAAAAAAAATCACACCTTTTGTACATATGCCTGTAAATTTTTTTAAATACTTGAGCCTTTTCTTGGGGTGGGGAGGGGGGATGGCGAAGAGACAAGATGAAGAAAAGCCTTACGTTTCACTTTCTTCATCGGTTGGATTGGATGCTTACAGGGTTTTTCTTGTAACATTTATAAGTGCTGCTTACATCACTGAACAACAACAAAAAATAATAATGGAGTAGCTGTTGCCCTTTTCTGGTTGTGTGTACAGTATGTGTGGAATAAAAAAGGGAAAATGTTTTCACAAACTGTTTTGTTTCGTAATTGAATTCAACAATACCGTAGCTACCCATATTGCACTGAGCTTGCCAGTGGTGACTGTCAGGAAAGTCCTATAATACAATTTGTTGGTTGTTGTTGCAGAAGACTGAACTGTTTTGGAATATTTAACAATAACATAAACAGAGTCAAGTGTTTTCAAATGTGGTTGTCTGGTTTTTATGGCCTTGCTGTGTACTTTTCCCTCTTGACAGTAAACTTCTGACTATGGCTTACAGTTTGACATTTAATTTATTAGCGCTGCTCTGCTCTCTTTCCTTGTAAGGAAAGACTTCATGTTGTTTATTGCCAGTTTTTGTTTACTTTCCAGGTTTGTACTACGAGGTTTAATAAAAAAAAACAAAACTTTTTTGGACATTTTGTCTGTCTTCTGGAAAGTGAGTGAGTAAAGGAAGCTCCTTCAAGAAAAACTGCCTTCAACAGATGCCTTGTTAAACAGAAAATAAACTGCAGGTAGCGACTGTCTAGCTTGAATTTCCTAGAGAGGGCTCAGGAAACACTCTGTCAGGTAACAGGAAACAGAGTGAATCCTTCAGGGACCTGGCCACTCCCCAGCTAGGGAACAGCAGAACGTGCATCAGTCCTTTGTCAGGGCAAGTCTTTGCAAGAGATCTACACCACAGCTCATCCTTTTACTTACGCTGTTCCTGATTACATTCCTTCCCTCTGTGCATGAAGAGCAGAGCCAGGAGCCTTCTCAAAGGAGAGCAGATCCCTGCAAACAGAGCGTGAGACTTGACAAGCAACAGGCGTTAGACATGCTCAGACCTCAAGTTTCAAGACAAAAAATGACTGCAGAAAAAAAAAAAGGCAGCAAGATGATGACAGTTGTAGGTCCTACAGTTTATAAAATGCCAGCATTTTAAGTTATAATTCATTCAAGATTGCTGCCTTGCATCAGTGTAGTCAAACAGATGTTACCATGGACAAGTAAATTACACTGGTGCTCCTTATAAGTGACTTGGTTTTTTTTCTGAATTACTCTCCTCTGTTCACTGTCATGGACAAAATATTTAGGTAATCAAGTAAAAGACATGGTTGAGATAGAAACACTTTATTTTATCTCAAAAGAGGAGTAAATTCATACAATGCTAAGATCTCTGCTCCACGAGGAGTGTAACATTTCAATATGCATCTCTCCTCTTTCTCAGTTTTTTTTTTCCTTAACACCTATGATAACTAAGTTGGTCCTGAATAAGAAGTGTGAGAGAGTAAACACTGCTGCACTAGTAGACAAAGGCAGTAGGCAGTCAGTAGGTAGTAAAGAGCAGAAAATAACTTTTCATTTTGGTTTGGATCCTAAATCTTCAGTTGCAGCAGCTGACAACATGCAAGGAACAATTTGGGTTCAGTATTACACATCAAGACTAAGTACTTCCAATCAGCCATTGGTGGTTAGTGGTCAAAGTAA
Organism: Psittacus erithacus; assembly: GCA_009867235.2. Classification (NCBI taxonomy): domain Eukaryota; kingdom Metazoa; phylum Chordata; class Aves; order Psittaciformes; family Psittacidae; genus Psittacus; species Psittacus erithacus. The sequence continues at coordinate 127,489 of WYDI02031638.1, forward strand.
CTTGCATCTTCCCTCTTTAATTCTCTTATACATAGTATATACAACAGGTTTACTGCTCCCCTGAGCCCCAAGACTACGGTTAAAGTGTGTGTGCTTTAGGCTTTTTTTTTTTTTTTTTTCTTTTAAAAACCAACCTCCACATGACTGGCGATCCTGTAAAAAGGCAGTATCACTAAGTAAAAAGATCTGGCTGTTAACGCTTGGTTAGCAGACTGCTACGCAAGCAAGCTCTTCATTCACTTGTTCATTCATTCAGAAGTCATTCTTAAAGGATATGGGTTTAAGATTCAAATAGTCTGAGAGTCACTTTCGTCACTAACATCTGAAGCACCCTTTCTTTCAGTTACAGCAGCAAGAGCAGTGTCCACTTGAACTTCCTCTTCATCAGACTGAACAACTGGAGACTCCCCTTCGCTTGCATCTTGGCTGGCAGAATCAGTGCAGGTTGACGACAGTGAAGACGACAGTTTCTGGCGTAATTCAGACTGGCTTGGAACCTGGAGACTTATCTCATTCATGTAGGTGTTGGATTCGGGCCCTTAGAGATGGAAAAACAACAAAATCAAACTTCAGCACAGCAAGTGAACAGACAAGTCAGTAAATTAACTGAGCTCAACCCTGGTTAATGAGTTGCACTGAGGCTGTTTTGCTTCTTTTGCAAAACACCATTATAGAAAACCTTCCCCAAACATAAAGTTGCCCTTTGGCTTTTCTGAAGCTGATCTCAAATACAAACCGCAGGATGGCTTTAATCTGTTTCTGATTGCGTGTCCGTTCTGCTCATTCTAGAATTTCTTAACTCTTGAGAACAAATAAGGTAAGACTGCAGGAATATTAAGTCCTGACTGTTCCAAGAGATGCAGCTGATGTCAAACCTGCCTATTAGCCAAGACTCAAGTAATCCTCCCAACTCTGACTTTGATAAAGTCCTATAATAAAATTTGTTGGGCTTCAGCATGTGCTGAAAATCATCACCAATAGGAAAATCCTCCAAACAAATAAACCTGGGTGGAAAACAAACAAACAAACAAATTAGGAGACAGACAATAATAATCTCCAGTTTTGACTGAAAGCAAAGAGGTGGACGCAAACCCACTTCTTGCTCACAGCATGAAAGCATTCCTGCTGGTAAAGCTGTATCATAGTTCAAGTGCACACGAATGAGATTTTGAGCCGATGCTCCCCCCACATCCTGTGCAAAAGGACTTCTAAGCAAGTTCAGTGCAATGGTGTTTGCTTGCAGTTTGGGAGTTCAGATTTCAACATTATCTTACATCTTCTATTCTGGATACTTCCTGGCAGAAAATGAAATAAGTTAAAATGGGGTAACATAAATGTTCCTTCTATGTGATAGGCCAAATAAAGCCCTTTTTGACTTCTCTACTATGCCTTGTAAGTGTTCCTCCATAGTCAGGGCACACAGCATCAGCACTGAGTAACCCGGGTGAGAAAAGCCTCTTAAAAATCCTGTGGAGGATGCCTAGCAGGTCTACTGAGCTGCTTCCTCAGGGAGAACATGAAGTTATACTGAACATGAATGATACTAGCAATGGTTTTAAAGACACCTATGTTGTGCACACCAGCATGTATTACATTAATTTACACAAGGCACGTAGAGGAGTTTTCTAGAGTGGCAGAGGAAGGTACATTTTTCAGCTCTACTTACTATCATGACACATTTCAAAACCAACACCCAGAAGCTGGTCACATTTATAGAAAGATCCGGAAAAGTTTTAATATCTTGAGCTGATTTTTATTTTTTCCAGTTATTAAAATAACTTACCTGTATTCTGTGGCTTTCAGTAAAACTGTGAAACAAATCTTGCCCTGATAACCCACTTCTCCACTGACACCAAAAGGAAGAGTTACCTTTAAGCCATCTTATTTTTCTGAGAATGAAGACTGTTGCATGTTTAGTTTGACACCAGGGTACAAGGTCCTTAGAGCAAGCACAAAAATCCCTTCTGATTCAGAGGGAAATTAATTGTCTGGAACCACAACAGCAACAAGACTATTAATGCTGTAGTTGTAGTAACTAGAGGAGTGAATCTTGCTGCAAGCCTACCCAACCTCTGCGTTAAGGTTAGAGTGCTAGAGCATTACAGCACTGGCAAGTTATGTTACAGTGTGTGTGCATCTAGATAATATATATACACCATCTATACATACACACTGTAATATATTACAGCAGAAAGTAAATTCTGTAGGGGTTTTCTTTCAACGGCTAATAAGCTTTACATCTATGTAGGAAAAAACCAACTGCTCTTAGTAGTTTCTACACTTCCTTAGAGAATTCAGTTACACTGTTTGTTGTTAAAAAAGGCATGAAGCTTCTTGTTCCAACATTTGCCAAAAACCCAGCAATGGGGAAACAGTCCTAGATTCTGTAATTACTTGGAGGCTCAAACAATGATCAAATTTAATAATGCATAATTTGGATGCCTATCCAAAACCAGACACCCGAATTTAGGTTTTGCAATAAAACCTTTAGTAGCCAAGTGTGCCTTGTCTACTTACAGTAAGTGTTTCATGTTCACAGCAGGTAATAATCACCTTTACAACACAGGGAGGAAGACAAATACCCCAGTATATTATTAACATTTTCCTTTATATATTCCAAAACATAGGACAGTGTTTAAAGCATACTGGTTCTTCACTATAAGTACTTGTATAAAAGTGTTTCAACTGGTAGTTTCAAAAGAAATCAAAAATACTTTTAAAGGATCTTCATCACCTCCCCCAAGAAAACTCATTTTCGCTCTTTTGGGAAAAGGCATTTTTAGTACTGAAGTTTTTCATTAAGAAAACACTCTTCACTGATGGACAAAGTATCCAGGATTACTAATTCCCTGCTGTAAGCAGATCCCTCATCATGCTGCAACTTGGCAAAATGTAAACCTGGTTTTGTTCATCAGAACACATAAACAAAATTTTGGTTTAGGATTAATTTAATCCAATTTAAGTAACATTACCAGCAGTGAGAAGGCTACATGAAAGAGCTGCAGTACCGGAATCACTATTCAGAAGCTTCCAGAACACTGTCATGTTGAACCATGGTTCAACTGTTCAGAGAAACACCTCCCACTGAAGATCTTGCAGGATAAAACTGGTCCAAATTTACCTTAAAATGCCAAAGTTATGAACAAGTTCCAAGAAGGCCATCATAAAAATAAAACCCTAATTGCTGCAAACTTTCTGTTGAAGTTTGTTAAAATGCCTTCTATTAACTTCATATTGAGAAAAATGCACTTTAAACGCAGTATGTAACACATCACTTATCCATACCATGACAAACTCAATATGAAAACTGCACTAACCAGATGAAAAAAGAGACAGTCCAGAAATACGCAGTAGTTCTGAAGCAATCTCTCTTGTACTGCAACTAAACGCTAATGTTTTGTAAAACCACTGATGAAAAATATTCAATCTTTATAAAGTATACAGGTTTACTACAAATTAGAGCAATTCTGGTGATTTATCACTTTAAGCCCACTGTCATTACTAGTATCATACCCAGCATGGGAGAAAGCATATTATTGTCTTCGCCTCCTGAGTTTAAAAAGACATCAAGTGCTTCTTGGTCAGACATGTCCATTAGGTCCATCTGTTCCAGCATGTCCACATTCACCTCCATGGAAGACATACTTCCAATCGGCTCTGTAATAAAAATAGTGCAATGAGCAAACTGAAATCAGTTACATGGTGTTATTAACTATAAAGGCTTCAATAATTGCTATAATTGGGTGCATTAGTAAACAACTAAACTACATCTGGAAGGAGCACACCCAGAGAAGCTGCTCAGCGGCTATCTCAGCCCAATCCAAGACTACTCTGTGCAGTCCTTATTGTGAAACTAATGTCCATTACTGGTTTTGTAAAGCAAAACATTCTTAGCAAAAATACCTATAGCAACAGCATTGTCAGAAATACTTTAGGAACGGGGCTCATGGGAAAAGACTGAAACTTTCCATTTTGCAACACTCCTTTTCAATTCTCCCAACTAAAAGCATTTTTAGAGAAAAAGACCACACACATTTAAGCACACAGTCACTAAAGATCAATATACAAAGGATGTGGAAATTCAGAAATCAGGATTAATGTTCACAGAAAGCAGTCATTCCTCCTCCTCATTCAGTAAGACTAATAAATGGCAGTAGTATGAAAAACCCAGGCTGATGCCCAATATCTTATCTCAGTATGGGGATTTCACATTATTAATTATTCAAGCAGTTTACTTATTGTTGTCAATATAATACAGACAGCTCTCAAGGGAAATAAATACTTGGATGAATACTTGGATGAGCATCTTCTTCCTTGAACAATAAGACATGCAAATGCAGACAGTAAGTTCAGGGGTACTCAGGTTTCCAGTTGCTGCATGTATAACATCAAATATTACACGAACAGTTTATTGGTTTCGCTAAGTTTAATAATTACACTGTTAAAAGCCTTCATAAGTGAACTGAGATGAAATCCTGTAATTTCACTGGGGTTTTTTTTCCAAATGTACTATAGCTCTGTAGTTTTAACTGTACTGCAGGATCAAATCTTTCATTAAACCAGTTTCTTTGATATGCATGGGTTCTACATCATGCTAAAAGCTGAAGTTCAGAAAGTTAAACCCTCTAACAGAGCTGTGTGTCCAGTACTAGCCAGTGACAATGTCCACTTTTAGTCTAAGTGGACTGTACCTATACAGAAAGAAGACGACTCAACACAATTCCTTCCTAAGAGATTTAGACTGACATATCCCACTTCCCAGAAGACTGCCCTAGCAACCCATCTAGAGCATCCTGCAGATGCACGGCTATAGCAGTCATGCAGAGAAATGGAAATCCTGGCTTGTATTTCCTGCTCTGGCATCACAAATGATAGCAGAACTGTTTTTGAAGCAGGGATGGTATCTCTACAGTTTCAGCCACATGAGTGATTTAGTCTCCGGCTTGCTTTCTTTCTGGTCCTACAATCCCCACATTTTGGCCCAACAGATGGATACCTCCCACATGGATGTCTAATGGCATTCTTGTGCTTCAACTAGTCAGGAGGCACCAGACTTGAGCCATTTCATAATAAAGAGAGCTTAACCTGATCTCTCATGTCCTAATCACGCACTCTGTATGTTACACAGACCATGGAAACAGCTACCACCTCAGAACTGTTTTGAAATACAACACTGAGCTTCCATCTGCACTTTTACAATTTTCCTGAGGCACAACCCCACGCTTTGGAATGCTGGTGGACAGAAGGGACCACCTCCATCCACATCTTTACAGACATGGACGCACTTTTCAGCTGCAGAGAAAAGCACTATTCCAGACGTACTTCAGTGCTCTGCAATTTCTCAGACAATGAGCAGAGTGTCTGACTAATCTTCTAAAGGTATATAGCTCTCCTGGAACCCACAACTAGTTTCAAAAGCCAATCTGGAGTTTCGGTTCCACTGAGGAAGAATTGAGGCACTGCAATACTCCATCTGTAAGCATTAAAACTGCTGCTGACTCTGACCCCTCAACAGTGTTCTCAAAGTTGTGAGTTCATGACTCACAAAATGTATTTTAAAACTGTGCAGAATACCACAGAAGGTATTTTAAAACTTGCCTCGCCTCTCTGCTATCTGCAAGTATCCTGTAGAAAGATACTGCTCCATGTCCTGCTGGAAGGCTTCTTCAAAGAACTTCTGACGTTCCTTTAGCTTCATTTGCTGGGTGTGTTCCATATCCAAAACCTTCTGTGCGTGTTCAGCATCTAGCTCAGCTGAATGTAAAAGAAACAAACAAATAAAACATTGCATGTATATCCCACTGACTCTCAGAATTTAAAAGGTACTGAACCCGCTCAATACTGACAGATTGTTACTACAGACTGTTAACACAGGCTGTTATAAAAGAAGGCTTCCGCCCTTTGCAACTGTATTTTAAAACTGGCAGGATAAGAATACTATATTAGGCAGTGTAACCTTCACATTAAAGTGATGTCAAAGCTATTTATCTTGAGGCAAGATGTAGATTCCTTGAACCGTATAAACGGCAACACCTGCAAGCCCTGTCCATCAACAAGGACTTCATAATTCTGCCCAAAAGAGCTATCAGATAATGATGCTTCTGCTCTCATATGTACCCAATACACAACATTAGTACTTTTAATTTAAATGTTGCAGCACATTTCTACCACAATACAAGTGGAAAGATATAGATGTACATGTGCTTACATGTACATACACACAAATACACATACATACGTGTGTGGGCACATGCGTGTGAGATTCTGGCTTTGTCAGCCCTCAGACTAGAAAAATCCCTTGAAGAATATCCTGCATGTCATGCAGGCACATATCCACAGAAGCTGTGACAGGAAGTAGGTAAACAGCACTGTTTTCAATGACAACACCACACAGTCATTAAGGACAACATACGGGCTTCTCTGTATACAGCAGCAAAGAATGTGCCCAAAGATGAAACCGACACCAAAAAAGCAAAGCCAACTACCATGAATGACTAATGTGACACCAAGCAGAAAGGTCAGCTTGTACAGCTTGTACAGACATACAGTGACAACTGAATTTGCTTATATGTATCTATGCTGACTCTCCAGCAGTTCCTCTTTCCTCCTGCAGTGAAAGACCTATTAGGCTGGATATGATTAGAAGAACTCCTTCCCTCCTGTTTTGTTCCACAGGAGTTGCTGACTGGCCAAAGAATCCAGCCAGAGCATTGTTAGAATATGCTTTGGGGGGGGGGAAGAAAAAAGAAAAAACCTTTGTAGGAGGAATGGAACACATAAACTGGAACCTTCCCCTCAGAGTTCTCTGTTCTTTCCTCTAAGCTGTTCTCAAAGCTCTCTGCTTACAATAAAAGAATTTGCTAGCTGAGCTGCTGATGGAAAGGATAGGGCAGTGAGAAGAGCCGCTGGTCTTGTGTTCTACCCATTAGGGGAAGCTCCAACAAATACTGCTGGGTAAAAAATATCCAAGCTTTCACACATCAGACAGACACAGCTAGAATTCACATGGATGTATGTGAAAGAGTGTAAGATTATCTAGAGCAAGCATGATGTTAGTCTCCCAGGGTAAATGTTATCTTAATGATATTTTACAATAAGGAAATTAATGAAAAGCATTTACCATTATGGAGATTATTATCCAAATGCAAAAAAAGTTTTATTAAACCAGGCAAAAGCATCAGAGCAGTAGTTCACTCTGTTACCTGCGTCAAGGTCACAGATCATATACAGAAGCAAATGAGCTGTGATAGTTGCCAAAAGGAGCCATAAGAACGGACCGATACATGAAACAGCCATTAAAACATCAGTAAGTTGATTTTTTTTTTTCAAAGCAGATTTAAGAAGCAAAACATCAGTGTATAATAAGGAAAGCATTTTCCTTTAAGTCAAGTCTTTGTTATCAATTATATTGTGGTGTACAATGTCTCTGGGTTCCCTGAAGCACTTCACTACAGTCCTGAATGATGAGCAATTATTAACATTGTGTATGATGCAGAAATGCCACTCAATTGTAATAATAAATGCCAGCGGCTCTCACTGACAACAGAAATTTCCTTTTCCTCATAATACATTCTGACAGTTTTGGACTCCATATTTGTAGTTCAGGATATTTTTAACCCTAAAACAGAGACAGCATAAAGGTAACATGATATTGATACAACTTCTTTCCTAACACTGCCTAAAACGTTCTGTTAACTATTGAAATTGTCATTGGCCAAAACTAAACAGTAACAGCTGCCTGCTGTGCCGACAAGTTCTGAGGAAACTCAGAGTGCATGGGCTGAAGACTTGTCACAGGCTTGCTCTCCAAAGTCAGTTATAGAGAGCTAACATCAAGAACCTGGCTGCACAATTTCACGCTCTGCCAGGTGTAACAGAAGTTGCTAGGCTAAGCAAAACCGAACTGTGACATTTGGGGTTTCTGTTTGTTATCAGAAGCGGTAAGGATGGCTAGATGAAGCTAACAGTCAAACATGAAGCCACAGAAGATGGATATATCGTTTCTTTGACAAAACTATTCAGAATTATATTTTCCATAATCCATGTATAGTTTTCCATGTTCATAAAACACTAAACAGAGCCACTACCAAAGGAGTTCTAAGAAAATGTCTAAGAAAGATCAAAGTATCATCCATACACCATCATATACTGCTCATGTCCACATATGAATTCTTCTTAGGATGCAAACTGAGACCTGACACACTTCATAGAATATAGTTCCAACCCCTCTGCCACGGGCAGGGATGCCTCCCACTCGACCATGTCACCCAAGGCTTTGTCCAACCTGGCCTTGAACACTGCCAGGGATGGAACATTTACCACTTCTTTTGGCAGCCTGTTCCAGGGCCTCACCACCCTCACAGTAAAGAGCTCAAAGTACTATTACATTTTTCCTTTCACCATAAAATTGTACTTTTGAATGAGTAACTGCACCTATTTCCCAATCACACTGCCATGTGCAGAGCAAAAAGACAAAGAAAAAGCTAATTCACGATGAGATGCAGACGTACTGACGCTGCCATGATAATAAACCAAATAAAAGGCAACTTCAGTTGTACACCAACCATGTCTTTTAACAGAACAGAACTAAAAGTAGGCAGAATATTTCTTAAAAACTGGAAACTCAAGTGCTGACATACAGCCGTCTGCACCACTGCCAGCAACAACCCCAGGGCCAGCCCACAGCTCACCTCCCCGGCAGTCACAGCACAACTGACAGCTTGCCTCCTCCAAAGACCGCGCAAAGAGATACTGCTCATCCACAAAACTTCCATCTGCCACAAAACCTCATTTTCTCCAGCGCTGCTGAACAACATGCTCTCCATAGCCTTGAACTCACTCGGCTGGCACTGAAGCACAGAAGCTGGTTCTACCCTAGAACCAGTCACTCTGCCTGAAGCAGCCTCTGCGTATGTGCACCCCTAATGCGATGCTACACTGCCCTTGCCTCCTGGAGCCAAGTGAGGATTTACCAGGAAGTTTCAGGGGATGACTTTACTTCTCCAAACACCTCAGCATGAGAAAAAGCTGTAATCATCAAGTCATCATTTGCTTCTGCCTGAATCAGCTAACGGGACCTGGAAAGCTGTACCAGCTAATTCTAGTTATTAAAAAGGACTGCCCTGTGCTCTTAAAGGCCAATGAAAAACAAACAAACTAACTCAGTGCCCTAAGTGTAGTCCTTAATGCATTAATCATCTTTATGGGCGCTTTTCCCCCTCAGCCTTTTATCTGCAGGAAAAAAAAAACAAAAACCCACCATCTAGCTGTACAAACAGCTACAAACACAGAAGTCAAGGTAAGATCAGGAATACAACATTATTATTTGGTACAAGGTACATGTCTTCCCATCTCAATTTATATCTCAGCTGATTCTGCAGCCAGAAGCTGCGCTAAGACGCTGTATTCCTATTACAAGATACATTTATTAAAGCCAAGACCTCAAGATAGATTTTTTTTCTTAATGACTTTATAGAACATTTTTATTTATAAATGAGCTCTATTTCTGAGGACAGCCCCCTCCCATATCTTAAACGTTTAAGCTAGACACTAGAAAAAAATCCAGACTCCAAAGGAGGAAAATACAGTAGCTTATAACTATATAACTCGAGTATAAAGAACACCATTTCCTGATATGATTCATATGCCTGACTGACACTTCCTACAAGTTAAAATTCTGCCACATTACTTGAAGTTGCTATCTGACCAACCAAGTGACCATTTTATACTTCAATCTACATTATTACAGTTATAGTCACAAATAACACAAATTAGAAGAAAGACTACAAAAAAAATCAGCAACTGAAAGCACTGGTTTAGATTGCTAACACATCCCTTAGACCTAATGTGAAAGTGAAAGGTGTCAAGTTGTCCAAATGGCAACAAAATGGCTTTTTGATGCTTTTATACCATTACACAATCTGTTAACTTTTCTTCAATTAATTTATTATGTTACTTCACATTTCTTATGTGAGCTAGAATCCATAAATGTATCTTGTCTAAAGAGGGAAAGACACAGTAACATGAAAACTGGAGCTTAGACTAAGTGCCCTTTTTATCCCACCCCTCTATAGTTTAGCCAGTCAGACTCATTCAACCAGGCCATAAAATGTATGCAAGTGTCCTTCACAGGGCTTTTTGCTTTCACTGAAGATATCAAAGTTTCAAGCAGTCCTCCACTGAACTCATTCCAGGTATTTGATGTTCCTCCTGTACTGGGGAGTCCAAAATTGGACCCTGCATGTAGGCATGCTGCGTAGGGGAGGATAATCCCTTCCCTTGATCTCCTGGCCATGTTCCCACTCATAGAGCCCAGGCAGCAGCAGCCTCCCCTGTTGCCAGGCATGCTGCTGGCTCTGGCCCAGCTCACTGCCCACTGCACCCCCAAAACTCTCCACAGAGCTCAGTCCCCACTGGGTCTCACCGCACGGCTCCTCCTGCCTGGGTGCAGGGCTTAGCAACTCTTACCTGCTGAACTCCCTAAGGTTCCTGTCAGCCCACTCCTTAGCCTCTCTAGGACCATCTAGATGGCAGCCCTGCCCTTGCTGCATTGACTGATCTCCCTAGTTTGGTGGCATCTGCAAGCTCAGAAAGAGAGCCCTCCACCACTTCCTCCAGGAAAAAGACCTGCGTGCTGCTTGTTACCAGCCTCCAGGTAGAGTATGACACATTAACCGTTTCCTCTAAGCCAACTAGCTATCCATCTTGTTGCCCATCCATCGAGACCATAACATCATAATTTGGCTACAAGAATATTGTGTGAGACTGTCAAAAAACAACTAGTAAGCTGGCTATTCACTGAACAACTGAAAGCCTTCAAAAATCAGAGCAAGAAGACCAAAACAGACAACTGAAGACAGGCATTCAGCCAAGTAACTTTTCAAGTGCATTATAACTTAGCAACTTACATTTGCAACAGCCTCATTATATACCCTTTTAAGTAAAAATATCAAAGTGAGGCAAGACGCTGGGGAGCACTTCAAAGAATGCAGTTTTCCTCAAAAATGTTTAAATTATTCTTGACAGAATTTAGAATGCATTTTGATAATATGACGGCAGAAGTTCAGAGCACTCTTGCACTATACTTTGCTGACAAGTGAGGAGAGACTATTGGCAAAACTTGAAAACCAATTGTAAGTATGTGAATTGGGTGCACACAGTCTTTCTTCCAAATAGGAGTGAAAAGAAAAGAAGTAAAAACTACAAAATTGTTTTTAAACACTGATTTAAGTCTATTTTAAAAGTACTTGTTTTTTAACCAAGGATATATTTAAATAGTTATAATTAAAACAAGAAATTAAGTCCTGATTCACTAAAATGTAAAGTCAGGATTTCACTGCACCTCAGTGACAGAAATATCATCTCTGTTGGAAAAGATATACATCATTCCAAATGAGATTTATTGCCTGACAACTCTCAAAAGCCTGCATTTTCCTGATGGGATATTTTGCTAAAATTATCAAAATTATTTTTATTAAAGTATTTATTCATTAAAAAAAGCAGTCATTAAAATGCATTCCTTGGTAATTTTTAACTATTGTTTTCATAGTGTGCATCAACATATGAAAACTCTAATTAGCTCACAAATAATCTAGTCAAGAGGAAAAGCAAAGATCTTACCAGTGCAGAGAAATTATTTTTTTAAGTTGCCCAAAAAGCAGTTCCAACTGGTTGGCTTACCTTGGAAATCCCCTCTAAAAAAGCGCTTGGTTGAGGTCCTTGAAAAATAAAGAATATGCCTAAATAAACATCAGAATAAACCACTGAAAATAATTGCCTGTGTATGCCAAGACTCCAGTTCCTAAAGCAGCACCTGGAGGAAGAAGCAGCTTCCGACCAATGCAACAGGAAACACAGCTTGGGAAAAGGTTTCCACATAACTCAAAACTTTATCTGGCTACCAGGAAATCATCATAATTAAGAGATACTAAAAATATGCTCCTGTGAACAGCAGATGCTTGAACAGGGTTCTAAAAATGTAAATACATACACAATTATAAAATAAAAGAAAATTCACACAAACTTCATCATCATATCCCTCACAGTGTGTGAAGAATATTAGAACTTGACAGAACTAGAATCTTTTAGGTCAGCTAAAGAAAAGGCTACTGCGTTTACATTCATTCTATTTTCAGTTTTCCTTTAGCGCTCACCTACATTTTAAAGCCCTGTATAGTATGACAAGGCCAGTGCCTTGTTCCTGCAGATGAGAATACACCCAAGCTATGGACAGACTGCACCCAGTTTGGGTTTGAGTTTTTAAACAGTTAATATGGCCACATTGTAATTAATGCAGGGGTTCAGACAAGCCTAGAGCATCCTAAGTTATATATAAAAGCTTAAATCCTCCTCCCTTGCCTGATTGTACTTTCGTGCAACAAAATAAACAGAACATCATACACAGCAGCTACATGGCACATTGTATTCTTTAGACTGTTTTCACCCTTCTCTATTCTCTGCAAGCTTAAAAATACACCAGCTGAGGACTCCTGCAAGTCTGTCCACAGCAGCACTGACTCCCACTTTAGAACTAGATCTTCTCTGGCTCAGAAACAGTAAGAATGCTTTTGGCCATTTTGTTTCTAATAAAAACATCCTGAAACCTGAGTGCATTTGCCCCCTTCTTGAATTTTTTAGACTAAAAGACGACAATTTTTCATGCCTGCAGATCTGGTAATGAGGACCAGTTCTGGAATTGTTTTAATTTACTTTAACTACAGTCAAAGTCATGATGGATATACTGTTCCACAGCACATTAGAGGCTTTTTCCACACTTGCTTCACTATTTTCCTACCTTCTGATGTGCAAATGCATGTCTTTCAAAGTACAGTAATGTTACAATAAAGATTTTAGTGGGGAATTCTCTCTCCAGGCCCATATTTGAGTACTTCTGGGTTAACAAATCTACAGCCCACCATTTTCCAGTTTCCTCATTCGATTTCATTTATAGGCCCAAGAACACTAAGTGACAGACAATAGCTGTCTTTCTAATAGACAGGATTCAGCAACGTGACTTCACAGCAGGATAGAAATACCACAAACCCTCAACTCACACCAGGATAGGCTCTGTTAGGAAGAGGGTCTTCTAACTCCTCATTTAGTTAGGTCTCTATTCAACCGATATAGAAGAAAAGGTGACAAGGGAAGAATAACATTAAATTGAATGTCCCTAGCATAGAAACTAAGTAAAAAATAAACAAAATGGCAACTATCTGAGCTCACATGCTTGGTTTTTTTTGCCTCCCTATAAATTTGCCATTTATGGTATTGTAAGAACAGTAATTCTGTTAGTAAGCTGCCAAGTATGTATTTTCTCTATAAATAAACCAGACACACAGTTTCAATACATACAGATTTATTTGTGAAGACCCTGAATTAAACACAGATTTGTGAACCTGCCTTTAAAAATCTAGCCACACATTAGAAAAATCCCACTATTACAGAAATTGTACTTGAAAATGGTTCAAATGACTCAGCACTAGTCCGTCATGAAAAGTTGTATTTAATGCATACACTCTGCAATTATTGTTTTTCCTGTCTTATCTCAAAAATACTCATTTTTAAATGGAAAACCAAATCAACAGTAAATCTAAACCCAAAGTACTTATAATAGAAACCACAGCATTGCAGTATTCTATTGAGGTTTGCAGAAGTCCATGAAGCTGCCTCAAATAAGATTAATAACATCCCATCAACCTAGTACAAATTGATCTATCAAACAATTACTATTTTCCATTCCAAAAAGATAGCCACCTTTGCTTTGGAAGGCTTTCAAAGACAGCCAAATGGCTTCTGCTACTACAAGCATAGTGCTAATCTTAACCTTTGCACAACTCTGAGGTATTTGCCTTGCAGATCAAATTATGTGCATGCATAGATAAATAAATTATGAGATGCTGTTCTGCTGTCACAACACATTGTGCACATGTTGAAAATATGGGTTCCACAACATGGCAAACCAGTTGGCAGGTATCAGCTTTTACTTGGCCTTAAGAACATCACCAAGTGTCAGACCCTTGCTTTGGTGAAACTGTTCTTTACACAAATTATAACTATATTCAGATATGCAGAGCAATACCATTTAGCACTTAACTAAATTTTGCCTCAAAAAACTGAAGGTGAACAAATCATTGTTTTGGTTCCTACCACCTGAAACAAAACAAGGTGTTTATTCCATATATTGTTTTCGGAATAACCAGTTGTCTGATCTGAACGTGGAATTTATACCTCCATCTCCAAAGGAGGGGTAGAGCCTGCCAAAGAGTCCTGCAGGCTTTAGAACTAAAAGGAATGAGCTACAGATTCACAGTCTCAGTACAGCTCAGTCTAATCTGACTTACTTTACATTAATAGTGACATATTTTAGACTTGAGGAGGACTTTTTTAAGACATGCTTTAATACAAATCTTAGGTTAACATAAGCAATGATTGCTTTATCCAAAACAGAAAAGACAAAACACCTTCCACAAAAAAAAAAAAAAAAAAAAAGAAAAAGCATGCAACCACTTGCAAGGGAATTTGATTTTTTCACATCTCAGGCATTCAGGATGCATTACATAAACCACATTAGATAACAGATGTGCTTTACAAATGTGTGGCAAACAGCACTGCACAATGCTGAAATATCTATGTCCATCAGAACCCTCTAAAAAATTTTTATTCAATAGTGAAGGAGACCATTTTACAAATTCAAATCATACTTGAAATACTTGATGCTGGAAGCCATTCCAAATCATCAGTCCTCTCTCATCTGAATTGGTCACCAAACTAAAGCTCTGAAAGCACAAAGCCTGTGACTGTTACTGCAATCAACTGCAAGATCTGTTTCTTGGTTATCAGCCATGCTTTTCTATTACAGCTAAGAACATTAAGGCCTGGTTACTAAAAGTGGCTTTTAACAGAGCACATTCTAAACAAGCAACAAATATATCACTTCAACAAATACAGATTCTGTGTCCAAAGGTGCATACGAGATGCTTATGCTAAAACACGCATGTCTACCTGTTTGGAGTAGACCTCAATCAGTACGAAAGGACCAGGGATTAGGAATGAATGAGAGAAAGCATTGGCAGGTTTTTGCAATTTGTCTCTATTTTAAGCTAAGTACAACAGTGGGGGAAAAAAAAAATTAATGACAAATCAAACTTAAGTCTTCAAGTACTCAGAACTGTAGGATCACTGCAGTGAAACCACTCCCTTCCTCACATAGGACACTTGTTAATTTACAATGTCAAAATTTCACAGCCAGTAATATTTTAAGATGACCACAAGCCAATCATTATATCAGTAGCACACACAGAATACTTGAAGTACTTCTTTTTTCCTGACAACTTAAGTCTATTTGCTCTTCCACTCTTCTGTTAAAACAACTTCTCCAACACAAGCAAAAAGCCTGCTATTCATTCATCCTGTTACTGCTGGGTTTATTTTTTTCATTCTTAGAAGTTAAGAAGAAAAAGGACCATTAGATTACAAACCCAGTCCAGTTCAACACTGTTCAATGAGTATCACAAAATGAATCACACTACAGCATATCTTTAGACATCCTAGTGGTGACTAAACACTTTTTTATGATATGATTAGGAAAACCCAATCTGAAGTACCATTCGCACTAACAATCCAGCATCCAGAAGCATCTGAATGGTATCTACAAAATAACATGAGGAGACTAATTTGCTAACAGATAGCTATTAGGGATGTGTTACCAGCTAAGGAATTTTAAAATAGATGCAGTCCTGCATATTCATTAGACACAGAGTACCAGTTATGACAAACCAACTTATTTTTAAAATCCCTATTTATTCTCAAATGCAAAACAAAGATGCCACAATTCTTTTAAAAAACTGAACCTGTAACAGTGCTATTTAGTAGAAAAGCTAACTTGCAACATTAGCATGGCATGTCTTTTCCAGACTTTTTATAACTGTAAGATAGATGTTTTCAAACTACAATATTCCCTTACAAAGGTGCTGTTCAATTAATGAGTTCCTTTTAAATTCTGCCAAATGGATAGTTACAACTATACAAGCACAATAAAATGATGACAGCCAAAACAAAAATCTTACTACCTTTCAAACAGAACAACGCGGCTGAACATAAAGCAGGATTTTCAGAATATATGCCTACATTTTCACAGCTAAAATTCCTCATTTTCTATTATGGAAAGGCATTACATATTAAGAAACAGGGCATCTTATGGTATGGTAAATGCAGAAATATATGTAAGTATGTTTTCTTCCACTGAACATTTTTGTCTTTAAAACCAAAATGGCTTCTGTGAAAAACAGTCAGGACACGGACAGTGATTCTAAGAAAGGCAATTTTCGATATGTCAGTTCTACGGAAAGGATATCAAGTTTTAAATTTTTAATTAAACATTTTAAGCTTTATTTCATGTGTCTAGTGTTCAGATACTCAAAATCGCTCTATTTCTTCATTTTATTTTTTACGTGAAAATTACTGGTCTATAGCTCAGAAATAAAAGATCTTAACACAAAATAGCCCAGACATAACTTCCAACTTGCCAAATACTAGCTGTCTTTAAACAGCTTAATTGTAAGACTTTTTTTATTATTATTACTACCTTGAAAATCATCTAAGATAAGTATTTTGACATTAAAAAAAAAAAAAAAAACAACCAAAAACAACCTAAAAAAAGTCTTGAAAGGATGATCTGCTCCCACTGCCTTGGTGACTTAAGTTCTGCCGTCCAGCAGCGTTGTTCTAAATGGTTCAAACTTACAACTGTAAAGGTTGCTTTTACCTATAGTGTCAAAGCACTTCTGTAATTATACTGCTAATTCAGAACAGTTTTTGTAACTTTGACATAACTTTTTCCAAAGCATTTAAAGACAAACCTTGAAGAACAACCTCTATGACACAGGCAGATGGGAAGAAAACCAAACACTTACCTTCCCTGCGGTCTGTAAACTATGACAGAACAGTGTGGCTGGGTTTACTGTTTTGGTTATTTCAACTCTGACAAATGTTCCATGCTTTACATTTTCCAGGGTTTCAGTACTCCAGATGGTAGCCAGCATGTGCTACTAATAGGAAGGGAGACTATCAGGTCACAACAAATCATCAGTATTCAAATTTTGACTCTGACATCTATGCTTTAAAAGACAACCAGACTAAATTAGTGCATCAATATTGGCAAAGTTAATGGTGACCACTGCTCACCCAAACAATAACGTGATTTTATGGTACTAGATCAAATTGACACTTCCACACCAAGAAAGTACTGGTGGGCTGGATACAAAAGCAACTCTTCCAGACCAAACAATTCCGAAGAAAAAACTCTTCTGGTGCCCCTTTGTCTCATCTGTCCTCCTATGGCTGACACAGACTTGACATCAAGTGTGAAACCGGCAGCCACCATGCTGTTAGCTCCAGCAAAAGCTGTAACGGCAACTGTGTTCACTCAAAACTGTTCTTGCAGTTTAGTCTTGAATTCATCAAAGGCAGCATCAGGCATGAAATAACAGTGTAACCTGAACCTGCACTCATATTGGTTTTCCTTACAGTAAAAGATAAAATGATTTCTGAAGATTGCTATTCAAATCAAACTGACTTAAATGAATGCAACATTAGCTTTTCAAGTACTGTATTAGGCTGGTTTAAGCATATTGTGCAAAAACTAACAGGCTTTTTCTCACTTTTGCAAGATCTAAGAATTAAATAAATTGAGATCAATAGATTAATTTTTTGGAATAAAATATATCTAGAGAAGTTTCATTGGTTATCATAACTAACCAGGTCATCTGTATCCTCATAAAAAGAGTACAATTAACAGCTAAGACTTTCTCCTTACTTGATGTTCACAGTTTTACACCTGCTTCTTATTAGGAAAAATCATTATCACTAAAGCAGTATGTAACTTATTAGGTCTATCAGTTGCTTAGCTCAGCACCTCAATGCATATAAAGCAAAAAGAGAGACATACACACACAGCAAACCAGGGAGAGGATGGAGCAAATGTGTGATGTTACTAATACATCAGTGGAGCATTAAACAGAGAAATATGAAAGGAAAGGAGATACAAAGTCAGAGAAATGAAGATGGTGCAAGGGCACAGGGGAACGGCAACTGACAACTCAGATTGCCGAACACAGCTAATAAATATGACCCTTTCTTCTGGATTTCTCCACTCTGGTAGAGATTAAACAAGTGGTAAGGAAAAAGCCAGTACTAACCAGGAGAGAGAGACATAAAACAGAGATACAGAAGGCTTAGCCATATTGATACCAAACACCCAGAACAAAAAGCCACTGCAATAAAATTGGCATTACCAAAGAAATACACACTACTGAACCTACTCTGTCAGAGGAAAAAGCCACGAGACTGTAGGAACAATTACAACTGAGTGAGAAAGCACACACTGTGTGACCATCGATGACTAAACCCTATGCCTGTAGCAAAAACAAAGTGACAGATGACACCTCAGATACATTACCTTATGCAAGCAAACAAAGAAAACCCACCTAAAGGATGCACTGACATCAAAGTGACAGTGAGGAGTAAATGAAAAGCAGAAATTCAGGAAGCTGATAAAAGCACTCACAAGGGCAAAGGGAAAAAGGAAGGAGACTGACTGAAGAGGTAAGTCAATGTAATTAGGGCTGTGAAACCTGCAAAATAAGCTATCTTTGAGACCATTCCTTCAACGCATGCACTTACATGAAATCTCTCTCTCACCCTCTCCCCCATCTTCTTTTCTTTCAATGCATGGATGTAACGCAAATCTTCAACATCTCCTGACACATCCTGGGGCAGCAAGCACTTATTTATGCTTGTGCTGCAATACAGTATAAACTGAGAAATTAATTCCTCTAACATCTGTATCAATCAGCTTCTGCCATTTGTATGCAGTTTAAAAACATTAATCTTAAGGCCAACCAAATACAGAATACTTAATTTATAATATTTTCCTTTTCTACTGAATATGGATAAGGCTCTACTAACTGTATTTTTAATTTTATTCTTCAGAATATTTTAGCAGTAATTAGTCATGAGTACTTTAAACCCCACATAATGCATGCACATTTCCGGAGTAGTGTAAACATGCAGGTGATTTCCAAAAAGCTTAAATTTCTTAACTGTTACTTTATTTCTCCAAACAAAATCCTCTCTGCACTAGGTGTCATTTTCTACAGCGATTAAAATCATATGGTATACCTTTACAACAGGTATACCCACCCATACCTGTAACAATTCAAAGCATTAAGATAAACTGTAAGCAGAGGTATACTGATCCTACCCAGTGGCCTGAGTAGGATCCTTTCTTTCATATCTAAGCTTGCATAATATGCCTCTCAAAAGCAGAACGTCCACTAGTTTTAGAGAAGGATATCATTAGAACACAACATGACCTTTCTTAAATATGAATTATTTGTTCACAACACATTCGGCATGACAGTGGGAAAACATTGCCTTCAGGCCACCATTATATCTGCCCTGTTTCCTTCTCCTTCTTCCTGTCATCATACATCTGCTTTGTCAGCCCCAACAGCATCAAATTTCCATAGGCAAAGTGATTTGTTGCCTCCTTTCTAGAGCAACCAAAAGTATTTTTAT
The DNA here is from genome assembly GCA_009867235.2 of Psittacus erithacus. Classification (NCBI taxonomy): domain Eukaryota; kingdom Metazoa; phylum Chordata; class Aves; order Psittaciformes; family Psittacidae; genus Psittacus; species Psittacus erithacus. Next base: position 147,064 of record WYDI02031638.1, read on the forward strand.
TTGATACTAACACAAAAATAAAATTATAAAGTTTAAGATTAAAGCTTTCAATAGAAATTGAGGCAGAGTATTTCTCATCTCTTAGATGCTGCTGTGGACTCCAACAGATGACACCACATCTGATTTCATCAGCTTCATACAGGGAAAATTTCATTCACAGTCTTGAAGACCAACATTTATTTTTTAAACAAAAGATAAAATTTGATGGAAATGAGTTACAAACAATATTATGGGATCTATACATTTGATGCTTAGACTTTGTGATGCCTTTTAAAACACAAATGAGACAGGCAAGATGGGGTAGTGAATAGCAGCTGAAAAACAAGCTCCTCACAAAACTAACACTGAAAAGATCTGATCTGTCCTGGGGCTTGGCTAACAACAAGCCTTTGGAACACAACTAACATCACGACCATGACGTCTTCCAAGACAAATACACCAGAGACCTCATCTGGTACATGCATCACCCTCATGATCTGTTCCTGTATACACTAGAAATTATGAACAAGGATTGAGGTAGGTGTGAGAATCAACCAAGAAATACTGTTCTGTTGGTACAAGTATTTCCCTCCAGGAATGATATACTAAGAAGGTGTTCATAAAGTGCTGAACTTCAACCTATTGTGATTTTTTTACAAACTATCAAATCTGCTTACAACAGTGACTGAGAACTGAAGCATGCACAAGGAATCACAGTAACATCATCATTACCATTTCATGCTCTATAAAACAGTAGATGTTTCCTAAAAAGCCTATTTTGAATCACGCTTGCCGATATTACTTTTAAACTATTTTTCATGTGTGCTTGTTAAGCAAGCTTCCCTGACAATATATATGTTTATATAGACAGTAAATACAATATCAACAGTTGCTGCTTCACAGATCGATGAATCTAACCATCAGGCAATGAAATTTTGGTCCAAAAGTAGGGAAAAAAGCACTAAAACTTGATAATAAATGAAAACCATATTTTCAAAATAAAATTGTTAAATTTGGTGCATTAGTCAAGAAAGCAGTAAGTTCTTCACAACCAACCATAGAATATATACAAGATTATAGATTTTCATAAAGCATTCATTAGTTCCTTTCTTTCACTCAAAAATCCAAACTACCAAGTTCCATGTAAAATGCTAGTTTGTCTAAATATTCAGAATAAGAGATTTTTTTCACAACATTAATCTGGTTTAAATAAAACATATGTGTAGACATATTTCATTAGTTTATTTTTATGAATTAATTTTATATATTAAAATCTCTATACAGATGAAAAATCTGCAAGTCAATTCTAAAAAAGATAAATGTGTAAGTGCACACTCCAGTACAAATGCACTGTACTCAACGTATTACAAATAATGTCAATTATGAACACTGTAAGTATTAGAGAGCTAGAATGAACTGCATTTTGCTGAAGAAGTTTGCAAGGTAGTAGTTTCCACTTTCACCATTCAAAATAGGTCAGAAATTATACACTTGCATACAGTTATTATAATCAATTTTTTAAAGTGAAAATCGTAATCATAGCAGCAGCTATTAAAGACTGATGGCCTGCTTTTTCTAACACTAGCTTAATGCTTTCTCAGTAGTAAACTGAATTATGATACTCAGCCTCAGGGGAAAAATACATCAGAAAAAAGCCTGAGAGAGACTGCATTTTGTAAGCATGTATATATAGCAATGTATTTATAAATTAAAACACGAAATGCTATTTTTAAACCCACAGGTAAAATAACATATTTACAGTGAACCAGACTAAAAATACTATAGGTTACATCTGATGATTCTCTGTTTGGAAATATGCCTCACAATCAGATAAGGAGATAGTGAGTTCTGCTCACATTTAAAGTGAGACTTCAATGTAGGGCATTTCACATTTAATTTTGTTTACCTATTCTTAAAAAGACCTAGGCATTTGAACAAATTTCACCCTTCACCTTTATTTACCTATAGGAACAGATCTGTCACATGTGAGAGAAAGGCAGCAGCCAAATCAGCAGTACTGGAAGCATAATGCACACCCATGGAGTCATCAAGGTTGTATAAACTGATACAGCATATTAATACCACTCCTTCCCTGCCTCCCAAAATACAAGCTGCTCAACCACCCTGTCATTACAAATGATATCTTTATTTCAGTGCTAGGAGAATAACCATCAGAACCCAGAAACTGAGCTACCTTCTCATTCAAGAAGAGATCTGGAGGTCAGAGCTGAGGGTTATCAAGCTAGGCAGCACAGAGATGTACCATTTGAGCTTTCACTGACCCTGTTGCACCTGCCCTAAAGATGAATGCAAAACTTGCATTTTTCAGATCACTCCAAGATTTTTGTGAAGATATGAAATAGGAAGTCCTGCAGTAAATCACTTCTCAGATGTTACACAGGCTGGATTGTACCTAACCAAGAGATAACAGTACAAACGAACAACATGAAGTAGCTGAACTATAAAACATAAAAGAGCTATGTTAAAAGTAGTTGTGAAAAACACTTCTCCAGGTATACGCACTGTCTCACTTGCAGACTTTAACAATGACAGCATGAACTTGGAGCCTCCTGAAGTGCAAGACTCCTAAGAGAAACAAAATACTTGTCCAATATAGTCTTAAAAAAAAATCATAGAGCAAAGAATTCTTAAAATAGAAGCTTGCAAAGCGCATTATATTGTCAGAGCAAATCTGTCTCTCCTGCTGGAGATGCTAGCTCAGTGATCCACATGCAACTCCACCTATCTTTTAAGGCAAAAACTGTCCTAGTACCACCGCTTGTGGGATTTAATGCAAAGTTCTGGCAGTTGTCCAAGAGTCTGGAAGGGAGGGCACACAGCATTTTCAAATTTTCTTTTTAGGTCATGACATAAGAGATCACACTCATGTCCACTAACACTCCATTTACAATGCAGAGGGAAATCAGCAACTTGCACTTAAAGAAGAAAGGAAGGCACTTCTAAAAACAGTGCTATAGTATACAGAAGCTTGATGTATATGTAAGTCATCTAATACTTTCCACAAAGCTCAGTAAAACATAAAACTGAAAAAACAGCTTATACTACATGGAACTGAAAACGACGGGTAAACCAGCATATTTTTGTCCATGGCAAAGAGACATTCCTAGCAAACAGAGATGTTTTTAAGTGGAAGTTTAAGTGAGATAAAAAAAAAACCAAACAAAACCAAAACAAAACATTTTTTTTTAAACTTTATCTTAAGCCACTAATTTTATTCTAAGCAAGTCCCCTATGCTTAGACATAAAAGGGCATGTTCATTATGGAAATGACCAGATCGCACAATAAGAGGTCTGTGCATTTTAAAGTCAGTAAGCGGGATTTCAGGTGTGGTTAAGTCTTCTGGCAATGATAAAATCAAAACACTTTTCCATATTTTTCTCAGATTTGTCCTTTTGAACGAAGTTAAAGGTTACATACAATCTTGCAGCTTTCATAGGAAATTCTTTACAGCAATCTTTGCCAGCAGCCAGATGCCATATTGCCTTCTACATCAAAATACAGACTAAGAAAGATGCGCAAGGATAACACTGGAACAGGGATCAAATTAACAGAATATAGCAAAATTAACATTTTTATAACGAAGTTTCAGGTCAGTCATCAGACTAAATTTATACCATGGAGTTATTAATTCTCACCCTCTGTAGACAGAAGAGCACCAGTTTCCAAGAAACTCACAAACTCAACTGTTTATGAAATAAACTTTTCTGCCCAACAGATTTCAGTAAAAGTAGTTCAAATACTCACATGTTCTTCCTCCCCAGTAATCTCATAATTAGGGCAAGCCAGAAAACAACTGACACTAGACAAAACATTGAAGAGTATCACAACATAGGCAGTATTTTCAGCACTCGTACGATTTAAGAAAGCCTCTTTGCTGAGTTAATACTAGAACAGTTTAACACAATTAACAATTAGCTGGAGGCACACTAATCACTACAAAACAAAACCCCCAAACACCCCAATGCCCACTGGCCTTTCAGGAATTTTTCTCTTTTTCTTGATCCTAATTCCTTCAGTGTGTTCACATGCAAAAGTCTCCTTGCCTCCCCTGCTCCATCAAGCAAGCCAAGCTCTCCTAGGATCTTGTGAAATAAACTCTCTTCTCATAACTCAGTCATTTCTCTAACACCTCATTTGCAGCTGTCCACTGGAAATCTCATGATTGATCCACCCCTGCATGGTATTTACCTTGTTCACAGTTGAATTAATCTCAGTAGGCCATTTCTCAAGTGCAACCTCATGACAGAGACTGTTCTCCTGTATCATTTTCACTCATTAACCTGTCACCTGCAGAACTTGTTGGCTTGCTATTAACTACAAGAGGACAAAATCTATAGTTATTACTATCTTCTGCATGTTTTACTGTTGCTAGAGTCACCTGTTCTTAACACTTAAATTTCACACTTGTGCTCGTGCCTGAACAAAATACAAAATGTCCAAGTTAAAGCTGAATTAGATCTAGTATTTCTCAAAGACTAGTCTTAAAGAATCATATATATAATGTGTATCTTACACATAAGAATCATACTTGAAAGATGCTTTGCTCACAGAAACATACCAGGCTATTTCTTTCATTCAAAAGTAGCAGCATACATGGTAGAATTTCCATAGTACACATAATGTCAATTCAAAAAGCATCTATTTTCAAAATAATTTAAAATGAAAATGTCTTCTTATCACGATTATCTCCTCAGTTGAACTTTCAAGGACTGCAAACAGACTATACAGTAAGATACTGGCTTTTCTGAAATTCATGCATGACATTTTCAATACCTTCAAAAATAATTAAAAATACCTTTAGACATTGTTATGCATTTTACAACTTTCCTTCTAAAATAAGTCTATTTCTCTTGTCTTGGAAATCCTCAATATTTCAAAATTTCTATGAGATATGACTTAAAATACATTCTTTCTTTGGTCTGTGTTAGATAAAACTTTTTCTGTTTTTTCTTGTTGTAGAGTTGGTCCACAATTCTCCCATATGATAAATTAATTTTCACTTCATGAATTTTAAAACAATTAGACTGAATAATCATTAATATGCAGAAGAAACCTTCAGCGGTGCAAAAGCACCCTGAACTGTATGCAGGGACAGTGCAAGAGAGGAAGACAGAAGCACCTCGTCTGGACTTCTCCCCATTCTGTAACTAGCAGAAGTTTTCATACCAGTTAGGGCTCCCCAGATGTGCTGAAAACCAAGGACTTGGCTTTCTGCTCTGCCAGCCTTCCTATAGCTCTGCATCCAAAACATGCTTGGGTGTGATGCGAAGCAGATAATAAGTGACTGACAGCACAACCCTCCAAATAGGTACAACCAACCAAAAAGGGAAAATACATATGCCACCCAAAACCCTAAGGCAGACAGGTTTCCTCCAGGCACACAGGTTTCTGGAGACAGAAGCTGAACTTGCAGGCCTTTCCTGAGGACCCTGTCCTCCACCACGCGCCAGAAGCTGCATGCAAGACTACTTGTATGGACAACTAACTAGCATTCTTTAAAACAAAGGTAAAAATCCCACACTTCTAGTTCCATTGTATGGTTAAACTGGCTTAAAAAAATGACATTAATATCTATGATTAAGGCTTGGGACAGCTAGTTCTGCAAATCTGCAATTCCCAAATCACTGCTGAGACACAAAAACCTGAGCTTATTGAAGTACCACCAGTTCCACTTCCTACCAATGCGAATGTGCAAGATACACTGAAAATTATCTGAAGTATTTTTAGTTGTCTTCTCCGTGAAGCACAGGTTTTTCACTTTAATGTTTGACAACCAGAGAAGAGATAATAAATCTATGAGGATTTAAGATTGCTATCCATGTTAAAACCCTCCCGAGCCAATGGAAACGTTGGTGCATGAGGTCTGGAGTGATTACATAATCATCTAATTAAGCCAGAAACTGTTTAAAATGAGACACAGCCAACTACATTTTGATCATGTCTCATTTATGCAAAGTCAAAATAGGATTTGCTGCCTTTTACATAAAAGGAAAAAAGGGCTGAGTGACATCCCCACAAGATTTTTATTTTGCCTTAATCCACAGAGTAACCCAAGTGATTAAAAATGAAACAATGGTTCATTTAGTCACAACTGCCTTTTAACCTCTTTCTGCCTTAATTCACTCTGTTAGAAATATCTAATTTAGAAAAATTACCTACAAAAATGTTTCACTGATTTTTTTAAATAGCTCAGTTTAAGTATCTAATTTTTATTATGCAACACTATTTTCCAAGAGACTATTAATCCAACTGCCCAGTAAAAAACAAATAAATTACAAACAAGATGCTACACTAGCTACAGTACTGAAGAACTATGTTTGTACACTTTCAGCTCTAATGCCTTGACACAATTTGACACAGCATACATAACACTCATAAAAAGACAGGCAGATTTTTTTTGCCAGAATATTTCCATTTTTATTCCATTTACTGACCAGGATAAAGAAACATTTGGAATTCTCACACATTCGCATATACACCTCAGCCATCCCCCCTTTCCACCTGAATCATTAAAACCTCAGCAGCACAAGTAGTTTAATAATACGCTGCTGTGACAGGCGTGACTGAGATGTATGTAAGGACATACTACAAAGAAGGAATAAATTATTTCTACTGCAGCTTTTGAAACAATTCTACGATTTCTGAAAGCTGTAAGGACCAGAATAGTATCATATTTATGGTACCACTACAGAAAAAAATAGCACCATGTGAAGAAATGTTAAAAGCATATAATCTATTACTGTACATTTATTTAGCTACAAATCAAACTGATGAAACATCTTCACTTCCATTTATGTTTCTAATATGGAATAAAATAGAAGCAGCATGCCAAAAGAAAGAATACTGTCATTATAAAACTGTTCAAAAATTCATTTGCACCAAGATGCAGAGGTCACAAAAGCCTACAGCATTTGGTCTTTTAGCACCCCAAAAAAATTTACATCTGATCCTGCTACAGGGAAGCAATCTTTTTAGTAACAGGTAGATGAATATTTCCTAATTTCTCATTAACCTCAGCCTACATAGGTGGTAAGCAAACAGATTTTCATAAAAATATAATAAACCATTTTTAGGTTTGTATTACTTTTACTGTCACTATGCTATGGAAGAAAATGCGATTAAAAAATTATAATAATCCTGATTACTAAAGGGGTGATAACCTTTGCAGTACTAATGTTGACACTACAGCTTCTACTTACTGCTACCTCTTTCCAGCAGTACTTGCAGAACTGATATCGCTAAAGCTCACATTTCTGAAATACTCTCCAATTTTAATCCTTACAGTAGTATAATTTCGAGGCTGGCCCACGGCCCATGCACAAAATAGCTATTCTACTGCCCAGGATATGATTGCAAATAAGGAAAGAAGGATTCACAGCTGCACCACCATACCATTCACCATACTTCCATTTCAATTTCAGGAAATAACAGTAAGAAAAAAAAAAAAGACAACTTCTGTCAATATGTACAAAGTAGTTAAGGATACAAAACAGATTAATACCAGTACAGTATATTTTGCTTGCAAAGTGGTGGAACCACATTTAGCAGAACAGACAGCAAATCTTGCCATCTTTAACAGCCAACTATTCTGTCTAGATTTATGGAAAATAACTATGATGATAAACGAACTACTTATATCAATACAAATATAAAGAGTTATCCCATATCAGATGAATTGCTTAAAACAAGATATTCGACTTCACACTGTTATTTAACATTAAGATCTAATTTAATGGTCTGAATTACAACTCATAGGTAGAGCCTTGATAAAGGCATGCTCCAACAGGTTATTAAAATAATGTAATAGTTCAATTTACTCTAATGGTTTGGTCCTGGACATCAACTGAGGACTCTTCCAGTGGTAATATAAAGCAACATGAAAAGAACTGGAGTAGAAATCCACATCTTATTTCTATTTCAGTTAATGCACAGTTCTAAGCACCATTAGTTACGAATTAACATCATGAAAACATTATTAACGGCATTATTAAGACCATTGTTTCACATAACATAGGGTGCTCATATTGACGTAAGTAACATTAATTGCTTCATTTAAGAACATATGTTTTATCATTTATTATTTTATTTATCTGGAGGAAACTAAGAATTAGCATGACTGCAGCTATACAAATGAATTTACTGCTCTAATTTTTTACATTTGGTTTTATCTTCAGATAATAATTCTCTGCCTCCCCTCATCCTTTATTATCGCCCCACCCTCAGACAAGTCTGCTTAAATTTTTGCTATGTATTTGCATTCTTTTACTAATTCTGATTAATGCGACAATAATGCAAAGCAACAGAAACAGACAAAAGCAAAGCAATAAACAAAAGCCCTGACAAAACAGACATTTAGTCACTATTTCTTTCAAATTTGCAAAATCGAGTTGGTAATTAACCTCCCACTTATAGCACACCCTTTACAAACCAGGCAATTCTGGCAGCTGAGGAAATTAATTAAGCTAACTTTAATTTAATTTTGAATTTTACATTAGCTTGGCAAATTAAGCTGACAAATAACAGATGTATGTAAATAAAGTTTCACCTACGTGAATTCTTCTGAGTATCCTCAGGGGCTCCTGGAGATGACATGGCAGTAAGAAATAAGCAAGTAAAAAGAAACACAGTCCTGGTCAAGTGAAAGCTTCAGTTACCAAGCAGCTTCACCGATGCACATCTTCACTGATGTAGAACAAAGACCGATGCTAGAAGGCTGCTTTTTCAAAGAAGTAATACTAGGACTGCCAGTTTTCAGTGGGTCACTCGCAGACAGATGCATACACACAGATACTCCAACTCAGCGCCTTTCCAGAACCTGAGCACAAGCTATCAGCAGCTGGGCTGTACCAGAAATGCACGCATGTATTTGGGAAGGTACCACATGCTGCTAAATAAAGGGGTGATACAAAGACAGAAATCCTCCCAGCGGGTCATAATCTGATAACATGCAGTTACAGCATGTGTTTATTTGGCAGACAGCTAGAAGCCTTTAAGAATAATTTAGAAGCAAGGGAAAAGGGTTCCAAATTCTTTTTTTGTTAGGGGATGGTTCAGAAAGCTCTCGCCTCAAATATTTTTCCTTAACATGGCTCAGCTCAGATATCCCACAAACCAGATCACATACTATTCTTACTTCACACATAAAATATTAAAAATCTAGGATGGGATATTAAGATAAATTAGGAGCAGTTTTCTCTACTGAAAACTGATTTTTTTTCCTATTACATATCCAGACTGCATTTTCATGAAAAATTCAAAACATGGTTATGCAGTTAAAAAAAACTATGGAAACAGCATACAACAGAAAATCTTTGGTTATGGTGATGTTGCAGTTACACAACGGTGCATTTATGTTTCCAAAACGGTAAGGCGTTGCTCAGAATTGGGAACGCTGATACGCGTTGCCTCTTCAGTTTAGGAGAGTGCGCAGTGCTGCCACAAACCATGATAGCCATAACAGTTCCTTTCTTTTACTTAAAAAGATCACATTTAGAAAAGCTTCTTGGTGACAGTTATCCAAATACAGAGTACAGTCATCATCGTTAGAGGAAGAATTACAAAGAATGTATGGGCCTACAAGACTCACGTTTATTTCAGTGATGAAAATAACATCATATATATCTATGGGAAAGATTAAGGGAATAATAATAATAACCATGAGATAATCTCAGCTTTCAGTTTGGACTTGGGTAATTAAAGGATGGATTCAAGTTAGAGCTGCAGACAAAATTGGATTCTATTTTTTCCACTTCAGTCATTTAAACATTATAGACAATTAAAATATCACACCTTTAAATGCTTCTTTTCTACATAAAGGGAGTATGACAAGACTTAAATTCCCATGAAATTTTTTCTTATTATCTACGCTGTTAGCTATTCACTCTGGCAATAGCCAGAAAAAATCTCTATTGTTGTGCTGGTCTTCCACCCCTTAGAAAACCAGGATTCTGCAAGGCTGACTCCAGCAAAGGGCCAACTTCTACTTCAGCCAACTGGAGAGGTATCTGCACATGCAAGAATCATCTTATTTTAAGCTGCGGTGATGTCAAAATTGTTGTGATACATCTGACCTCCAAAAGGGCTTTTGACTTAGCGCAACACTAAAACGCAAAAGTAAGAGGACTCCAGGGAAAAAAAAAAAAGCTACATGAATGCAGCAATATTAAAATTCATGGGAAAATAAACTAGTTCCCTCAAACTACAACGCAACATAAGACAGGATGAAAGAGCATAAGTCTGCCACATTAAAAAACCACAAGATTCTCCAAAAATACATGTAGACTAATTTTAAAAAAAGAATAAAGTGTTTCTACCCTCCACTCTTCCCCAGTCAGAATTAGCATTAAAAAAACCCTGACAAACACAGGATTTCAGCAGCATCTGCAGCATTAGCATTCTGTGGGTTGTATTAACTCATTGTCTGAATACTACTTTCAGGTGATACCCATCACAAAATCCTGAAATTTAGCTAAGCAAAGATATTACAAACAAACAAACAAACAGCACTACCAAATTTGCAGCTTAGAAAGTTACACTATGGTCATAACACACAACAAATAAAAAGTAAAAAAAGCATTTAAAGCATTAAACAAAGAAGCGGTCTGGTGTGACAGAACCAAACCATATCTTTGATCAGCTGAGTTGCAATGGCATACAGTATTTGTTCCAAGGACATCTGATTATCTAGTTTTTTCATAAATAACCCAGTGTATCTATAGCATCCCTTGCTAAATTTTAGATTTCCTTTAAAAACTCTACCCCCTATTTACAGCTTTGGAAATTCAAACCCATTTAAATATATATATATTATATATATCTCATCACCTTAGAAATGGAAGCCATTTTATGATTGACTAAGATCCACCCTCGCCTGTACTGCCACTATCAAAGAAGCTTTGTTTTTCCTTCACCAGTGGAAAATTAATAAAAAATTGGTAGATGGGATATAATTCCCCATCATATCCGATTACTAATCTAGTTGACAGTGCAGGCCACCTTTTGGCAAAACATAATGGGAAACAGCATTCCTGATATAGCTATTGAAGATAAAATTGTAGATATTTTTTCCTACAGCTTAAATACACTAACCCCACCCTTTTTCCCCCCTTCCATTGAAATGCAAATTCTATTTCTTGCATAGAAAATGCTGTCGGCCCTAAAGACTTGACACTTGTAGACATGAACCTATTAGGTAACAAATTTATTTCCAGCCATCTGCAAAATAAATGCATACACAATATACTATCCTTTGTAGTTTGTTTTACCCCAGTCATAATAACTAATCCAGCAAATGTTTTGTTTTCTTGTGAAAGGCAGTTAATGAATTTTCATGTACACCTAGTGCTCAATGCAACAGTGTTGCAATTCAAAAAGAAGTCATGTTTGAGGGATCAGCACGAGGCAGGCAATCGCTTTTGTGCTTTTTTATATCACATGCACCTTAAATTGAAAAATCCCACTGTTCTTAGGTATGTATTTATACCCAGAACAAGTTCTGAAAGTATGTCATTAAGTCAGATAACTCAGCCAAATAGAATGAGAGGTGTGAAACTCAGCATCATTCATCTGCAGGCTACAGGAATGTATATTTAAAAGCTCTTATGTATCAATGCTGGTGCTATCTGCTCCAATGTATAAAGCTTTAATTATTTCTTGGGGAAGACTGAAATAATTAAAAGACGAAGAGTGACCCTTCCTTAAATTTCTCTATTTAAAAGAACATTTTTTTTAATTATTTTTAAAAGGCTTGAAGTCCATACCTATTTCAAAGAAGGCAAAAAAGAAGAGAGGAGTTACAAGTAGCTAGCTTTACAAAATACGTCCTGAGAGCTAACAGATGTGAGTCTGCAACCTTGAAAACACAAAAAGCAAAATCAAACATAAGGTAGCTATAAAGACACGTTATCATTTAGGTTTCTTTGCTACCTGCCTTATTCTATTACACTACAACGGAAGATTTAAGTAAACTTATTTATCTTTCACTCAAGGTTTGACTACAAGTTTCCAAGTCTTAAACATTTCCATTGTCAAGAGAACAGTCATCATATACAGGAGTCTTGGTTAATTCTTGCCACACACAATACAGCACATCCAAAGTTGTAAGGTCCTCCTCCCATAGTCTAGATGGGAAAAAAAGCTGGTAACATACATTATTAACTAGAAATCTATCAAAATACTTTCAGCTCATAGCAAAATAATGAGGAACTCCCCTGAAACCTGAATATCCTTGAAATTTTTTAGTCCCCCTTAGCTTTATTATAACAGAATTAAGCAAGTGTTTCCCAACTGTTTTCTAGGATGCCAAAAGACTTGTCTTCTTTTATATTTGTGCTACAAGGTTTAAATATTAACAGTTTTGACTATAGCCACTTAAATAAATTCTAAAACAATCAGGGAACACTTGTAGCAGAAACACTGCCTATTTTCCATAACATGTTTCAGAAGAGGCACCTAAACAACCAAAGTCACCCTCCCTCTCCTATTCAAATGAGTCACTGAAATGCCAAAATCACAAAATACAACCATTAAAATAGAACTCTCTTTATTAACTAACTTGGTTATGGACACAGCTTGTCCACAAAAAATTCAACACAGTAATTAAAAGCATTGAATGTCCCTGATATTACAGACTCTGGGGCAGTATATTTGGAAATGTTAAATGGCTGGTATGATTTCCTACCACAATGTCATCTACTCGCACTCAGAAGAAACATATAGGATTGTATGCTGAAAATTACAGCTCAACTTCTAGAACAGCTACATCATTGAATGTATGAGCTTTGTCAACCACAATCTGTAAAGATCTCCACTGCATACTACCCATGCATCCAGAAGACAGTGTGAAGACTAGAAAAAAGTTGCTTATTTTGACAGCTGGCAGAATACTGCAGGATAAAGAGGATCCCCAGACTGGAAGACAAAAAACAAAAAAACCCAACCAACCAAAAACAAAAACAAAAAACAAAAAAACCAACCAAAAAACCCCAACAAAACAAAACAGTTTGACACAGTATTTTTGAGGAGAGAGGATTTCTCAAAAAAGAGAACAAAAGGATTGAGTCAACAGACTGCTACAAGTACCATGTGCTCTTAGAAAACAGAACAGTGAAAGCCAGGAAATTAAAGTTTATATGCAAACATATTTAAGTTACTGATGAAAGGACTCGAACACTGCAACTTCAACAAAAGTATCTTAGACATATGAAGAGGGATGACAAAAGATCTGCATTATCAAATGCAACCCAATGACTTAACCTTGAAGAGCAAAGCAAGAAAAACTACCTCTTTTCTTTACCAGCCTCATTCTCAGAAAGAGTATTTTAATGGCAGAGGGGTTGAAACTAGATGATCTTAAATGTTCCTCCCAACCCAAACTATTCTATGATTCTATGAAGTTCTCAAAACTTATCAGAACTTGTTTGGGAGAGATCTCTGATGCTAAAGGGCTGAAAACCTATTTTGTTGTATTGTAAACAGAAGCACTGAAAATGGTCACACAACTTGTTTCCCTGAGCTTGAATGAAACTAATCCTGTTAAAGCTTAGAAATATGCATGACTCAGCTGCCAAAGCCATGTGCCTATCTGCCCTCACAAAGTTTTGCTACCTTTCATTGTCCAAAAGCACTGTTGGTGATTTCTAAATGGCCTCTATTGCTTCAGCTTTCTATCCAGAAACAAACTGAAAGCCTTTAATCCTAAACATTTGTTGTTTGTTTGTTGTGTTTTTTTCAACAAAAATGGACTTTTTATTCAATTTTAAAATCTATTATGTATGCAGTTCCCATTTGGATAAAGTCTGAAGTAAACTCAGCAGGGTATGTTACTACGATGGAGCATAAGCTAACATAACAGCGTAATTGCTCCTGCAAGCAATTCTCCAAATACTGAAACTGATGTATGCTAGGAAGAAACTTGCAGGCTACTTTATATGGCATACCCAATGTTTTAACTCATTAATCCATCATCTTCTACAGCAAAGTTTTCTGAAAGATAAATTACTAAAATAAGCGAACTAGGCAATCTTTGAGATGTTTTGTCCTAATACAGATTCACTTCAGGTACGCAAACGCCAGCGCTGTAGCAGTATCAACAGGGACACCACTCTCTCTCTAACTTCTTCAGGGAGATAGGCTTAATACAAAGAAGCAGGAAAGTTTCTAACCTTTACTTTCTCAGCATCACAAATTACTAGCATGTTATGCTTACACTGTAAAGAAAAACACTGAGGCTGAAAGAAAAGAGACTGGAGAGGTTTGTCCTGCCCCAGTACACTATGGATACAATAAACAACAAAGGAGAAGGTCTGGCCCTGTAAATAGTCTTAAAGGAAGAAAAAGAAAAACTACTTTTCACGATGAAAGAGAGCACAATCTGTAATATAAATATAAAAAAGGCAGGAACAAATTCTAAAACAGTATCTCCGCTGACAAATATAAAAATAGTCCATTACTTCTTTAAACAGTATTACATACTTGTTTCAAGCTAGTTTAAGGTAATAACATTAATGAGTAAGAGCGTTAGCAGATTCTCAACAATTTTTACATGCTGCAAGCAGGTACATACACTGAACTTTGTTTGAACCCCTTCTGGTATCCTCAAAGAACATACTTACAGGTCAATAAATTATCACTTTGTACCTTAGTGAACACAAAAGGAAGATCTAAATGAAACCAGGAACCATTCTGTTTCTTGGTCATGTCAAAATTGATTTTGTTTCAATATTAAAATAAGTCTTGGGTAAATATTAGGTATCCAAGGGCGTTTAAAATGTTTATAAGGCTATATACCTTTGAAGACTTTATAAATTTAGTGGTCCCATCCAGGCTACACCTAGTGTATCTGTATATATTTATACATACACAAAACTCCAGAATAGTAAAGTTTTAAAACAAAGCTGCAAGACCTGTGAAACTGTCCACCTGCCTTGTGAGTCAGACCTGCATTCTCATGGTCAGAGCCAACATATAATCAGGGCTTTCTTCTATTTCTTTCTTATGAAATTGATGGATCACTGAATTCAAGTTTCAAGTGACACGCTATTGTGATCCTCACAGACTATACCATTGTTTCTTAATTCCAGTAAAATTTACTTTCTATTCTGAGCAAGGCCTGAGAACTCGGCACTGGTGAACACAAGAATTGCATCTGGACACTGAAAAAAGTGCACACAACCCTCTTTTTACTCCCTCTAGCAAACATATTTAAGGAATATTTTTGTGGTACTTTAATTTCTACAGATTAAGACAAAATGAACTTATATACTTATGAAACATATTTTTATGCAAGACATTTACCACCCTTAATCTGGAAGCCAATGCTTTTTAGCATACGGCATTCAAGTTCACAAAGAACAAGTTACTATTATGAAAACTGGCATTTCTGGTCTTTTCCATTAAACCACCATTTAATGTACAATGGTTTCAACTGCACATGCATTGAAAGATGCAAGTGTATATTAAGGTATTTTAAACAGTTCTTTCCTAGCCCCTGTGTTAGGTATTTTATAAATTGAATGTTTATGGACACATTTTACTCTAGACAGTTATGCAAGCATCAAGTAGTTGAGGACATAAGTCTATACTTGAAAGTCTATACTCGCAATATAAAAATGCAATGAATCATCTACCCAACTGCTTAAGATTTCAGTTGGAACCAACCTTTCTTGAACACAGCAAACCAGAATTTTAAGCAAGATAAGATCTTAGCGTAAAAGCTTTACATAATGGTACCAATACTTCCTTACCTCAACTTTAAAATGTCTTACGTAATATACTACCAGAAGTATTTGGGTTTTAGAGGGATGCATCACATTGTTAACTTATATGTGCCTCCTGCCTTTGCTTCTGTCTTTTCCTTCTTCCATGTCAGTATTTCTATGGCCATCTACTATTTCAGCATGCTCCATCAACCAAAACAAAAGTAAACCAAGTGGCAGATAGTTCATTGCACAAATCTAGTGAGCCTTGGAAGTAGCTTAAACCAGAAAAACACAGGAAGGAGCCACTGGCCAGACTGGGCAAAACTGGTGTAGCACAAAAACATCTGTCACTATGTAATCATGAATCCTTCACAACCAGGAAGCTCTTACTGTCCTTGTTTCTAATCAGCTGATGAAATATATGCCAGATACTCAGAAATTGGCTGAAGGTCCAAAAGACTGGAAAAAGACTGACTGAAGCCAATCTAATGAGCACCTCTATTTTATAATACAGCATTAAAAATTACAAATAGCATCAGATCTGAGATAGAACAACTTAATAAGCAAGAAAACTTAAAAATGTTTCCTCCAAGCATGTATTTCCAAACAGCCATGCAATTGCTTTTTAGTATTTTCAATTTCCTCAGAAAATGTCAGGCAAGACAGTGCAAGCCAAAGTCAAAATACAGTATCTATTTTAAAGTATGTTGTTGCTATCTTACAGAAAAAATTTAGGCTTGCTTGATATGACTATTCTTGAAAGTCTGTTACTATTACTCCTCTCTCTTCTTTCAGGTATAAGCTTGTCCATTAGTTTATTATACAAAAAAACCCACAGAAATTAGGCTGAATGGTATTTAATATCGATTTAAAAATATCTGTCATTCTGTGCTTTTCCAGCATTCCATAGCTTCTGCCAATTCTTCTGAGTGTGGTGAGAGTAAATTTTATCAGTTGGCTCAGAACTGTCCAACAAACCTAGAGTATCCTCTAACCTGGTCTGTCTTCGTCATAGCATGAGATCCTACTCCTTCCCATTCATATTGGCAGCATTAGCCACACACTGCAGTTGAACTTTTCAGTGAAGACAAATGCAAAGACCTTTGCATTTTATTTTTTTTTTTTCCTTTGGCATCTGTTTGCAATTTTCCCTCTATAGTAAACTAAAAACCTTCTTTTGGGTACCAAGACAAGCCTTTGGTAACTAGGCCTGGAAATGTGTATGCCTTTGTATCTATTACAGAATCAGTTACATAGTTTGATATTAATTTCAAGGTCAATACATTGCTATCACCTTTCTCTTCCATTAAAGTAACAGACTTTGTAAAATAGTTTTACAATCTCTATTGGCAAAACAAGAAGGGAAAAGAAAAATAATTCTGGAAAACAGCCTCCTGGCTTCCAGAAACTTAAAACTCCTAATCAATACAAACAATTGAAAACACAGATTCACTGTTCCCACAAGTGCCAGGTACCCCAAAGAAGTTGTCTTGCTCTGGAACAGAATGAACCTAGCATTACTGTTGGTTTTCTACTAAGCTACTCTGTGTTGAAAGCTATCAAATCAATCAAAAAAAGGGTTGTTATGGTAAGCTACGGATAAAGTATCATTTTATATAATCTGTGTTGCTTCTCTGTTAGTGTTAGCTTTATTATTTTCCTTTTTCAGCATTATGTAAAGATGAGAAAGTAATGAACTGAAAAGGCAGAAGAATGCAGCTGATAGAAATTGCCAGTCCTTCTTTCAATTTCAAGAGACAATCAATTGACATAAGTCAATGTACTTGACTTCATTCTCATAAATAAAGACTAGTCACCAAACCAGTCACACCTTATTCAAAGCAAAAGATAATAGCAATTGTCAAGCTGATAAAACATTCATATTAGTAGGTAGAGTAAGCCTGAATTTAAGATCTACTGAAAATGATAATGTGCTCCCTCTACACACCACAGACAAAGCAATAATACATGACAAAGTTTCTAGCCACTGCGTATTATTTAGGACAGACATTTGTATGTTTCAACATGTATATCCATCAGGTTGAGCTACAAAAATTGCATTTATCTGATACAACACAATACTGTGAAAATCTCCCAGAAATAACTGAAGTCTAGCAAGTAACAGCCTGTGACACATGTCAAAAACACATTCATACTAGAAAAGACATCAACTGGTTGAAGACAAAGCCCTTAACTTCCAAAACTGAACACCAAGGGAAAGGCTTGAATTGGATATAGAATCTCTGAAACCTAGCTAAGACAACAGAAGCTAAGGCAACAGAACCATCTGTGTTCTTCCTACAGTTATGACTCTCCCAAAGAAATCAATAATAAGAGCAGGTAAACAGAAAAATAAACAGCCTGCTGGACTGACATAAAATTATCAAATGTAGAAATAGAACAGTTTCTTCCTAGTTTCACTTAATACAGGAATTACTAAATCTTCCAAACATTCAAGTATAAAATTAAAAATAGAATTTACCTTTGAAGGTCTCAAGTTCCTTCCTGTTAGAGAAAAGCAGAATTAAAAAGATTAGAAATACTGCATCTAGATCTACAGGAGATATTTTACACAGATTAAGACTCATTAAGAGATGAAAACCAAAGTATTTGATTATCATCATATGTAAGGGTAATATTACTAAGTGTGTTTATCTAAAGCAAACACAATCAACCTGTTTAGAAATCAGGCTAATAAACAATTATACAAATATTGTCCATTTATATCTAGCCACAGAATTTCTAGATACACTGCTGCAAAACCACCCAAGACTTCCTAAGGCTTTAGGTACTAAAACATCCGGTACTTAGCAAAGCTTTGCCAGTTCATAGCACAGTGAATATTAATTAGTGTTTCATTTGTATCAATGGTATCCAAAATCCTTTTGGCAACCATGAAGGAAGAAATGTGACAATATCACTCAGCTACAACATACTTTGAAGGCAGAGGCATATAGCAGCACTCCTCAGAGGAGAGGATTTCGAACTACAGAAAGTGAGAGATAATCCACAATACTCGTGTTCCAGCTAAAAAACAAAGTCAACAGCAATAGTAACTTCATAGCAGGACACCTTCCATTTTTAGTAATTATGCAATTATGAATGCAAAGGCTGTAAAACTAAGAGAAATTTGTTTTCAAGAAATTGCAAGATGCTCCATTTGCCATTGACACCCAGTAGTGATTTATCATGGATATAGAAGGTAAGCAAGATTCAACATAATAGCTTAGATAAGGCAGAATGCTGGCCTTTTCCTTACAAAACATTCATTTATAATAAACATTTTTCAGCCTGTGCCTTGCAGACTGCACAGCTACATTCTGAATTTTAAAAGCAAAAAATACCCCAACCTACCAGTTGTCCAGATAAATTATTCTACTCACTATCGACAGACTAAGCATGCTTCAGTCATTCTTGAGTCACCTACCATACACACGGTTTCACAATATCATAACAATTTGTTCTCCTTCTTAACAGATGACGCAATTCGGAATTTATTTGCATCAAGAACTGACAAAACTGTTTTGTGCCTGAAAAAATTTCTTTTCTAAGCAGGACAAAATATTCTAAAAGAAGCAAGAGAATACATTTACCTCCACATTTTCAGTGAACATCCCACTTTTGTCACCAAAAGTCAGGTTTTTGAAAGAATGGGTGCTTTACCAGGAAATAAGCTATAGGGTGATTCACAGTAGAGAAGCCTGTTAGTTGTAACTTCCTGTGAGTATGTATTTCCCTTCCTGCTTCTCCTACATCCCTTTCCCAAGCTAGTTTATTTCTTTTTTACCAGATAAAAAGAAAATCAACCTCACAACACCTATGATTTGCAGATTCACACCTTAATAAATGTTCCCTACCTAAATATAATTACAAAATTCTTAAACACTCTCACAAGTTGCACTCATTTTTCAATAATGGCATACTAGCTGAGAAAACAACAATTACAGGAAATGCTCGTTTTCCACAGATTGAAACAAAATCTATACTGAGGAAACATCTTGTGAAAGTAAAAGGAAAAAAAATAAGCTACTTGAGCCTAAAATCAGGAGGTCTTATGACAGTTGTCTTCAAAAGGGAAGATGAAACATTACCGTCATTGTGTTCAGATTAGCAAACAAGATGGTAATACAGTATCCAACTGACAGTGATATTCATTGCTTTTTGTCTAAACCCCCAGAGCTTTCCCTTCCAAAATCCATCAATATTTTTAGGGTTGATGCATTAGGATGTTGTCACTCTACCCACATATATAATTGCCATTTGTTAAGAAAGCTGGAAATGAATATTTGACAAAACTTTTTTTTAGAAAACATACCTCTGAAAAATTTAAAATATCTATGTTAACATACAATAAAAATACATATTTGGTATCTAAGGACCTGGATTTTCTAGTATCCCCACACCAATTCAGATCCAAAGACAATATGAATGAATCAACCACATTCTGCAGCTTCTGACAACACTCTTAATAAAACACACATTTAGAAATACATATTAAAAAATAGGCCTATTGAAAATATGTTCTGCATCAGCATCATGGAGAATTTGTTTTTTGAGTTATCCAAATAAAAACTTGAAGTTTTAAAAGTTTAATCCTAAATCTCATTTATCAAAAGCTTTGGTAAGAACTAGACACTAAAAGTAGACAGGAGACAATGACTTGTAAAGATACCGGAAAAACAGATGGCTTAAGATAGTCTCAGCACATTTTCCAGATGTGTAACTAAAAAGTTCTAGACAGATGTACAGAAAAACTGTATTACAAAGTTTGACATTTCTCTTCCTTATAAGTAAATAACTTTTATTTATTGATAAGCTGTCAGGAAGAAGAAATCTCCTATATCTTCTCTAATAATCTAGAGACAAAAAAATCATCTGCAGAAGTAAATACATGGAACTTACATTAAGAAGAAAACTATGTATTTGTAACACAGACACTAAAAGAAAAAGCAGTTAGCTTGTATAATCACAACAAAAAAGATTAAACTGAAAGCAGTTTTGGAAAATGATCATCTTCAAAATGAAGTTAAAAGGCAAGCAAGAGAGAAAATCTGCATTGGAAGTAGGACTAGATGAGTAGTTAGGGCTGCTGCCAATTACTACTTTAGATCTTACCATGCTAAATTACCAGCTTTGAGGCTACATATTATGTTTTTGTATTAGTTTTTATTTTAAACTGTTCATTCTTTGAGATAGTATTTCACATTACTTTTATACAAAAGCTACAGCAGCAGAGCTCACCTTTGATGGATAGCATACTAACAACATTATACTAGAAGATAAAACTGAAGCATAATAAATCGTCTCAGCAGAAGAGTTCTGTCAAGTGCTTCAGCTCAAAAGTGTATTACCCTAACATGTTTTCTGCAGGGAAGTCTAGCCTTCCCCACTACTCTATTTGTTAGGTTAAGGCAACTGAAAGCTTCCCACAGAAAAAGATCCATGAATTTTACAGAGTTTTCATCCAAAAATCATGCATTTCTTGAAAGGATGAGATAATACTTTCCATTATAATCAGAGAGAAAGCACTGACTTACCACTACACATGAAGGCTTTTAAAGCCTGACAGGGGCTGCCCAATATCCATTCCAGATTAGAGGAACTCCCATACTGAGTCTTGACCACTCATCAATACAACCTACTATTTCACATCTTGACTATATGCTTTTTTACTTTAGCAACTAAATTTAGGTTAGTGCCAACAAATCCGGCTAGTTACAAAACCAGGTTTTACTTTTTTACAGTTAACAGTAAGCTTTCAGAAGAAAGGACTTAATAATTGTATTACAGTATAATTTACATACCTTCTCTCAGTGAAAGATTAAGTTTAGCACCACTGAGCAAGAAAAAAGAGCTAAAGTAATCAGACTATAAAGGCATGGAAGCACTTTAAAAGTAATCTTGTTCTGGGTACAGTGCAAGTAATGAAGCCCAGCTTCTTTCCTCAGAGGCAAAAGGCTGTACAGGCTTCATGTACACTGGAGTTATGCCCATGAAAAACATTTGGCCACACGCATAGGCAATAATTTTCTACGCTTCCTTTCCATTTGCTTGTTTCTGTAAAATAAGTAGGGGATTAATTACTTTGTGAAATTCTATACCTCTCAAATTCAGTTGAAAATTACCAACAAGACAACAGAAAGTAAAGGTCAACAACTGCCAGCAAAACCCCAACTGTGTAAGCCTGTCTGCCTATAAGTAATAAAGATATTACTTAAGTCAGGACAGAGATAATATTCAGATACATTTTAATGCTGGCATAAGATACACACTAATGACATTCTCAGTCCCTTCTCAGCATAATGGCCATACGTAAAACTGACTATAAACACATCTATGCACCATGCCTAAAAAAGTGCAGCTGATAATGCCTCATGGTTCAAAATAACCTAAAGAAATTAAATCAAAGCATTGTTAAGGCAAGAGATGCCACTGAGGACTTCTCAGAATCATCTCATCAAAAAAGACCTAAGCCACACTGTCATGACTTAACCCCAGTCAGCCACTAAGTACCATGCAGTCACTCACTCACTCCCCTCCTCGGTGGGATGAGAAGAACTGGAAAAAAGATGAAACCCATGGGTTGGTATAAGAATAGTTTAATAATTGAAAAAAGTTAAGGTAATACTAAATTAATAATAATAACAACAACAACCTGGGTCGGAACAATCCCAGGCACCACTACAGGCTGGGCAGAGAAGAGATTCAGAGCAGCCCTGTGGAGAAGGACTTGGGGGTGTTGGTCGACGAGAAAATGAACATGAGCCGGCTTCAGTGTGCGCTCACAGCCCAGAAAGCCAATCGT